>JAQZBX010002166.1:0-11204 GCA_029593785.1 Cabassous unicinctus
CGCTCAGGCCGGCGTGCCCTCACAAGGAGGCCTCGGGACGCGAACCCGGGCCTCCCATATGGTAAACGGGGGCTCTATCCACTGAGCCACACCTGCTTCCCTGGGATCTTTCTAAAACAAAAATCTAATCACCCTGCCCCTATGCTTAAAAATTCTTCAGTGGTGCTCCATTTTTTTTTTTTTGAGAATAATGTCCAAATTCCTTGATCCAGTCCCTGTTTACCTCTCCAGCCTCATCTCTCATTACTCTCATCTCCTGCTACCTTGAAAATTTATGTGTTGGCCAGACTGAAGTACATTAGTGTTGCTGAAAATACTGTACTCACTCATCTCCCAGCCTTTGTATATGCTTCTGCCCAGTTCCCAAAACCCTTCTCTTACCCTCACACCTTTCCCCTAGTGAACTTCCCTTTATCTTTCAGCACCTCTCCAATCTTACCACCAACTAGTCTTCACCCAGCAAATGGAATGACCTAGCTAAAACACAAACTAACCATGTCAGTACCTTGATTGAAACAATTCCGTGGTTTCTGATCTCCTATGGCATGAGCTCCATCTCCTTAGTAGATCTCTGCATTGATTTCTCACTGTTTTGCATCTGCTCTTACCATTCCCTGTGCCTGGAATACCCTTTCCATATTTTTGGGAAGTGCTGGATTTGAATCTTGCTTCCAATGGTTATTAACTAGTTGATTTGGAGCAAATTTTTCATCAATCCATATCTCAGTTTCAGCTTCTGTATAATGGCCATAATAGCATCCATCTCAGAGATTTGTAAAGATAGCATGAATCTGTATTTTAAACGGTGCACATAGAACACTCTCAACGAATGTCTTCACTCTTATCCTTAAAACATCTTGTGTTTGATGGTGTAGGCATTGTCTCCTTCAGAAAACCTTCCAGGATGGTCTAGGCACATTCTTTCATTCCATAATATTTATTGAGCCCCTATAGTTTTCCAGAGACTCTACAAGGCACAAGGAAATAAAGATGAATAATACAGTCCTTGTTTTCAAGAAAATTACAGTCTAATCCTCCTCCACTATCACCTAGTGGTGATTGTATCACTTACCATAATGTACTGAAATCATCTATTCATGTGTCACCTTCCCCACAGGATTGTATGTTCCTCAGAGGCAGAAATGGATGTACTCACTTTTGAAACCCCAGTGTCTAGTACACTTCCTGGCCCAGAATAGGTTCTCAATTAATGTTTGTTGAACTGAACAATACCACATTTCATTAATGTAGTCTTATGTAACTCTTGGCAAATATTCTGCGGGCAAGTCTCAAATTCACAAAATCCAGTTTAAAACAGTTCTAGAATTTCTTTCCCTGTTTCTACAGTGCTGAAGAAATGAAAGTAGTACTGTACTGTTTGAATATTATTTTTGATGATTTCAGAAGTCTGCAAACTTTAGAGACAAAAATGCTACTGCTTGTTATATGTTACTGATGGAAGTGAAACTATTTAATTTGGCTAGTTTTTCTTAGCATGCTCCATAAAAATAATTATTGTATTCTTCTCTGGAGGCACCAATATCAGCCCTTAGTGTCATCAAATTTTAGAAAGGACATCCAAATTTCCTTCCTTCCTCCCTTCCTCCCTTCCTTCCTTCCTCCCACCTATCTACCCATTCATCCACTGATCAATATTAATTAAGATTAAACTCTATGACCAGAATGGTGTCAAGGCACTGATGCCTATTTCAAGTATTTCTTGTAGAATTATCAGTATTAAATGTAGGCGTACAGGAGAAGATAATATGGATATCTAACTTCTCAGTATAGCATTTTCTTATAGGCATGTTTATCTAATTATAAGCACATTTATCAGAGTTTATGACAAATTTACAATGATTTGGGAAAAATTACCTCCTTAAGAAAGCAAAAATCTTTTTCAAGGTTGCTTTGAGAAAGAGAACATGAATAAACATAAAGAGCTAGAGCGTTGTGACTTAATGAACAAATGAAGAGAAAAGATCAAGTGTTTCCTAAGTTAAACAATGCGTTCCTTCACTGCTCACTTGGAAAATAATAATCATTACCAGTGCTAAGTGTGCTAATAACATTAATAAATCCAACCCCCCCCCAACCAAACTTAATGGTCCAGGAATAACAGCAAAGAATAACGGTCACAGTGGAAGGGAAATGCTTACCATGAACTCTTTCTGTGGTTGCACCCTATCAGAAGCAATGCACCAAGAAAATCCCACAAGAACAAATCTTCTCTTTGGTGTTCCCCAAAAAGTATGACCTCTTCTCAATAAAAAAAAATCATTTTTAAAAAGTCTCCAGGCCTAGACATGTCATTTCCTGCATAGTCACAGAGCTCCACCTGCTGAAAAAGGCACGAAGCAACACACCCTAAAGCCAGGAAATCTCAAGAGTGATCAAAAGTTGGATCAAACCTATTAAGGAAAGGAACCCATTATATTCTCAGTCTTGCAAGAGTTCCTTTTCAGGAGACCAGAGCATGTCAACCTTCATCTGAACTTGCTTAATTTCATTCAACATCAACAAGCAAAGGTTTTATTGTTACCTTGCAGAGCCTATTCCTGTGGAGATTATTAGAAAGTTGGAGAAACTTAGGGTGATTCCCAGGCTTACTTATCTTCCTTCTGCTGTCCATGGGGGACTTTCGGACTTCACAGTATGCTACCCACCTGCTCTCCTGGAAGCAGCAATCCACTGCAGCTACACTTGAAATAATTTTTGTTCCTTGGAATTCTGTTACAGCATGTCTCGCAGCTGGAAAGCTAAAGAGGCTGGCAGGTAGCTCCTCCTCCACAGAGAACCTTAGGGGAACAGTCTGCCTTCTGGACTCTCTTATTGTCTGAAATATCCTAACTCCTCATTAGTAATTATTCATTTCCCTAGGATACCCTAAGGCTTTCTAGTTCTCTAAACAATGTACACACTATCTATTATTATTTCCTCTGTGAATTTAGCTCCCTCACTTTGAATTCTATTCTGCTGGTTACTTAACTTTTTCCAGAGTCACCTAATGCAATCATCAGCTCCATAGTTGGCCTCGTGTCCTGACCAGTCACCTGGAAGCAGCTGTCTGCTGGAGGCGATCATCTACAAGGGGACAGACTCCCAGGCAGGGACTGCAGGAAGCCTCGGAGACCACGGAAATCAGGCCAGCCTTTCCAAATGCTGAAATGAACCTGCAGGAGCCTTGCAGGCAAAGGTATATTTTGGGATAGCAGGGCTGCATATTTAAATGCTAAATCCCGTTACCATTAGTGTCTCTCTCTCTCTCTCTCTCATGCATACACACTCACACACTGAGACACATAGATATTATCTGTTTCTGTGTGTCTCTCTTTTTCTATGACTTTCCATTCTCTCCTGTTTCTGTCTTTGTGACTGTCTTTCTGTCTCTCCTTTTCCACCTACTTCTCCGCCCCTTCCCCCTTACTTTCCCCAGTGTATCCCTTTCATTAAAACAAGAAAATCCTAATTAACAAATGGCTGCCACTAATTGGGTCACGTGAGCCAGTGTGATTTACACCATTCTTAGATTAGTCTTCTTGTACCATAAAAACCTGAGGGAATAAGGGAAGAGCAAATTAATGTTTTTGTATCCTCAAGATTTGGATGCTCAAGAAGTGTCTAGCTGTCTGCCAAAAGATATATAGAGAAGAAACCTGCCCCAGAGAATATGGAGTGCCAAGTCCTCTACCAATGCCAAGGTCATAATCAGCAATTTAATGACGTCATGAGAATTGATGCAGAGCTGAAGCCCCCAGGCTATCAGGATTCAGATTAAGGCTATTCTGTTTATTTTAGAAAATCTCTGTAGTATTCAACCTTCACTGTTGGAATGTTTCAAACCAGTCTTCTAAAAGTTTCTGATGAAAAGAACTAAAACCAAACTCTTGCCTCTCTCCTGCCTTGACAATCATATCCAACAGCCACACCAACATGTGAAAATCTGAGCTCCAGCTTAACCAACTTTTATAATTAAGAGCAGGGAAGAGGATCAAGGTGGGCAATGAACCTGCAGGAAAGTATTTGTATTTTTTAAACTCAGGAGTAAAAATATTCCACATTTCAAAGTGGCCACTTTACTAAAATCACTAATTTCTAAGAAATAGATCCAAAGAGAGGGTGTTTTTTACCTACTAAGTTAGCAAAGATTGTGAGAATGCCCACTGCCGCTAAAGGTATGGTGGAAGAGACACTTGTAGGGTACCAATAAAACGGTAAATTGGTACAAAGATTTCAGAAAGCAATCCTGATGGAATGTTGAGATCCTTAAAAATTTCCAAATCCATTGATGCAGTAATACCACTTCTGAGTAGCATTCTAAGAATGTAACCTAAAATAGGTAAGATAGCAATGCACAGAGATGTTCACCACAGCATTATTCATCGTTGCATAAAGAAACAAAAACTGGAAACAACGTGAATATCACCCAGTAAAGCAATAGTTAAGGAAAAAAGAATTTGCAAAGAATTTTAAACATAGAGCAATGCTTATGATATGATGTTAGAAAAAAGCAAGACATGAAATGATCTAAACTATGATGATATGAGTAAGAAAAATCTGAACGAGAAATTATGAGCCATTTTTTCCTTCTGATTTTGTTATGTTTCACAAAATCTCTTCAATATGCAAATACTGCTTTTATGATCAGAAGTGGCATTCTTGGGGCTGTAATCTGAGAGCTGCGGCTTTCCAATACTTTGATTGAGACCTTGGAATTTAAACTCTTCTCACCAGTGCACAATGCTTGATTAGCTAAAATGTTCATTTATAGCATTAAAATAATCCTCTTATTCCAACAGAATGTGTTCTACTTTCATGCTCAGAAAACTGTAAACTCTAAGGCAAAAGTTCAAAGACTCATAAAAGCCTTCTGACTAGATCCTGCAACTGGTTCTCTGAAGCATGGCTCCCTGAGAAAAGAAACGGTATAAATGCTTCCTTCTGCGATTCTTAGACTCTTTGATAACTTTCTATAATTGTCCTTTATTAAATCAAAATAACCACAGCTCTGATTACCCACCCACACACAGGATTTTCAGAAATCTTGAAGCAGCCTCACAAATCCTCCAGGGTTTTCTGTAGTTGCAAAATCAGAGGGTTTAAGTAAACTGGATATTGCATGAAAATATAGTGTTACAAGTTGCCTTACAAAAGTTCTCTGCTAAGATTTTAGTAACTACATTTTGGTGGATAAAAGGAACCAAGAGAGTATTCTTTTTTATTTTCCCAAGAGAGTATTCTAATCATGTTCTGAGATATCTATGTCTGGGAAAGGCTACCCTTGTTTAAAAACTTCTTCCCAGTGTCCTAGAGCTGGCTCCAATGTACCATAACACTAAATCTAAATTTATTAAGCTGTCACAAAATGTGTTGATCTGATAATTCAATATAGAATTACCTACTGATCTACTAATTCAACATAGAGTTGATGTTTAAAATGAAAAAAGGAAAATTCCTCCAACAGAGGGTCCCAAGATAGTTTTCAGCATGACCTAGATATCCTAGATATTTTCATAATTTCAAAACAAAATTCTGCTTGATCAGGATATATGAGAACTTGGACTTTTGAGCTCTGCTTCCTCTTCTCCAGACCCATGCACCCAGCTACGTCTCATCATCTCTAATTGGATATCTAATGGACACCTCAAGTCCAAGTGTCCAAAACTAAGCTCATTGCATTAACCACCCTCCCCTACTTGTTCCTCCTGTAGTTTCCTCATTTCAGGGATGGCAAATCCATTTTTCCAGTTACTTAGGTTGTAAACTAATCATTTTCCACCACTCCCACTGTGCCCACCCTGGTCTAAGCCATCATCACCTCTTGCTGGACTATTGCAGTAGCCTTCGGCATGGCCTCACTGCTTCCACCCTTGTTCTCCTTCAGTCTTCTCAACCAGAATGTTTCTGTGAAAACCTCACTCAGGTCATGTCACTCCTCTGTCAAACCCTTCAATTCCTCCCCAACTCACTCAGAATAAAACACACATCTCTCTTCGACTGCTCTTCCCCTTTTCCTTGCTGCTCCAACCTCACAGGCTGCCGTGTTCTTCCACAAACAGGTTAGGCATGCTCCTGCCTCAGGACCCCTGCCTGGAAGGCTCTTCTCCCAGTTACCTGTTTGGCTCTTTCCCTCACTGTTTTTTTTGGGGGGCTGGGTAGGAGTGGGGTGGGGGTGGTACACGGGGAGGTGTATGATAAAATACACATACCAAAAAATTTACCGCTTTAACCATTTTAAAGTGTACAATTCCGTGGCACTTAGTACATTCACGATGTTGTACAACCATCACCACTATCTAATTGCAGAACATTTCATGACCCCAAAAGAAAACCCCACATCCATTAGGCAGTCAGTCCTCGTCCCCTCTCCTCCACGCCCCTGGCAACCACTAATCTACTTTCTGTCTGTGTGGATTTACCTTTTCTGAATCTCTCATATAAACGGGATCATACAATATTTGTCCTTTTTTGACAAAATTGACTCCTTTAACTCAGCATAACATTTTCAAGGTTCATCTATGCTGTAGCATGCATCAGAACTTCATTCTTGTTATGGCTGAATAATATTTCATTATATGGATATACCACATTTTGTGTATCCATTCATCTGTTGAAGGACATTTGAGTTGCTCCCGCCTTTTGGCTATTGTGACTAGTGCTGCTATGAAGATTCATGTATAGGTTTTTGTTTGAACACCTGTTTTCAATTCTTTTGGGTTTCCTTCTGGATTTTACTTAAAAGTCACCTTCTTTTATTCTTCTCTGCTTTATTGTAAATTTTTTTCTAATATAACATTTATTTTGTTTACTTTTCTGGGTTTTGACTGTCCTATCTTCTAGTATGTCAATCTATTAGGCCAAGGATTTTTGTCTCCTTTGATTTTTACCATACTCCTGGCTGCCCATAGAGTCTGGGCACAAAGTATGCATTTACTAAATATGCATTGAATCATTGAAGGAATTTTCTTGCACTGATAGCTTTTTAAAAGCCCCCTAATATAGTGTAATGGTTTGGAGTATGAGCTTTGCTATCAGACAGTCCTAGGTTCAAATCCCAGCTCTGTCTCTTACCAGCTCTGTGATTTTGGGCAAGTTACTGACTCTCTGAACCTCGGTTTCCACATCTGAAAAAACAGAAGTAATAATACTCTCTCATATATATGTTGTGAAGAGTAATTAAAATATTGCATGAAAACACCTGTATTGGATCTTTCACAAAATAAACACTCAAAGCTTGATAGCTGATAAAAGAAGTCGCTGTAACAGTATTTGTGGTAGTGTATTTTTAGATTGGTCAAAATAATTCAAGAAAAGTAGGGAATGAAAACATTGATCTATATCGTTTATCGCAAGGAATTTACAGTCTAGTAGAAAAAACACAACAATTACAGTAGGTTGAAATAGGCATTATAAAGAGGAATGCACAGGTTGCTAATAGAGGATAAAGGAGGGGCATCTCCATCAGAATAGAGGAGGAAAGCATCAGGGGAAACTTCAGGAAACTCCATGTAATGGAGACAATGATATGAAGGCAGAACAGCATGAAACAGCATTCATTCCAAAAGTATTTATTGAGCACCTACTATTGTGTCAAGCATTAATGACATGATGGGTTGAATTTTGTCCCCCTAAAAGATATATTCAAGAATTTATCCCTGGTCCCATCAATGTGACATTGTTGGTAATAGGGTCTTTGAAGATGTGATTCGTTAAGATGAGGCCAAACTAGGGTGGGCCCTAGTCCAATGTGACTGGTGTCCTTATAAGGGGAGGAAAATTTGGAGATAGACACACAAGAGAGAATGCCGTGTGCTGACTGAGTCAGGGATTGAAGTACTGCAGCTGCAAGCCAAGGAATGGCAAGCAAGAAGCTGGGAGAGGCAAGGAAAGAGTCACCTCTACAGGTTTTGGATGGAGAATGGCCCTGCAGATATATGATTTCAGACTCCAAGCCTCCGGAACTGGGAGACAATAAATTTCTGTTGGTTTAACCCATCTCACCCATGGTACTTTGTTATAGAATCCCTGGGAAACGAAGATAAATGATATGGCAATAAACAAAACAAAATCCCTTCTTTCATGAAACATATTCTAGAGGGAAAGTAAGATGATAAAGTAATATGTAAACACTACAATTTCAGGTAGTGTTCATAGCGGCATTATTCACTATTGTCAAAAATTGCAATCAACCCAAATGTCCTTCAACAGATGAATGGATAAACAAATTGCAGTATATACATACAATGGAATATTACTCAGCTTTAAGAAGAAATACAATATTAACACACGGGATAACATGGATAAATCTTGAGGACCTTACGTTGAATGAAGCAAGCCAGACACTGAAGGACAAATCTTACATGACCTTACTGATATGAATTAAGTAAATTGAGCAGAATCACAGAGCTAGAGTCTGGAAGATAGGTTTATAGGAAATAGAAAAGGAGAAGGTTGTACGCCAAAGCCCATATGGGCAAAATCTATGATAAAGTGGAAGTGTGTAGTTGTATAGTGGAGGGACCTGACAGTGGTGTAATGATACTATTGGGTTGGGCAGTGCTGGTTTGTCAGGGGGGTGGGGTGGAGAGTGGGTTGGACTGTCCATGGGACAGGGGGAGGGTTGGGGGAGGGAGCAGGTAAACATTGCTGGGTACATGGTTGAAACTACAATGCTGGGAATGCTCTTTTGGCAATATGGCAAGTAAGGGTTGCTGGTTTGGGGTGTTGGATGTGGGGAGAATTTGGGACAGGGTGCACCTGGGGCAGGCTTCCAGGGAGTGTGTGAATGTTCATCTTGCCATAGTGTGTTATATCAGTGGGTGAAGACCCACATAATGAACTGCAAGGTGGTGGACTCCCATCCTGGGGAGGCCCACTATGTTCTCAAATAGAGGGGCAGGACTCTCTCAAAAGCATGGGCGATGTCTAATAGGGGAGGACAGACCAGTGTGTCAAGCCCTCAGGGTTGTTGCAAGTAGCTGTGAATCTTGTCCTTCAAGGAGTGAAACCTGGTGGTTGCCTTGGGTCTCTAAGGGAGCAGGGGTAGGAATAGAATAGATGGAACAGGGGACATTTTGGGAGCAATGGAAGTGTTCTACCTGATCTTGCTATGATGGATACGGGCCATGTTGAATTGCATCAAAGTTTATAAAAGTGAATGGTCCAAATTATAAACCATAATGTAAACCATTGACCATGATTGGTAGCTATGTTTCAATATTTGTACATCAGTTATAACAAATGTACCATTCACATAAAAAATGTTATTAATAGGGGAAGGGGGGAAATGGGGAGGATGTTGGGTATATGGGAGTACCCTGTATTCGGTATGTGACTTTTCTGTAACCTAAAGCTTCTTTGAGGACAAAATGAAAAAAGATACTGGGGCAATAAATGGAAGAAAATGTCACTGTGCATATAGGACAACAGATCTTACAGTGATGAAAGGTAAAATGTCAAAACAAATTTTTAAATATTTTTTTCATTATTTTTATTATCCCAAATTTTTTTAATTTTTTTAAAATTTTCTTGTATTTTATTTCTTATTTTTAAAACTATCATTATTATTTCATTTTCTTATTAATTGTATTTGGCTATTTTATTGGCTCCATTTTTGAAGAAGTTTTGGGTCACAGAAGGGTTACAACTGTGGCAGGGGAGGATCATTGGTGTGGGGTGTCAGTGATGGGGGATACATGGGAGGAAGCTCACCTGGGCATACATATAAGGCATAGAAATGTGTTCAAGTGTTCATGGGCATCATCACAGTGGGTGGAGATTAACAAAATAACTGAAGGAATATCAAATTCCCATCCTGGGGAGCTCTGCCACATTCTCTAATGGATCAGTAAGAATCCCCAGGTACAGGAGGATGGTCCATTGATGGGCCCTTGATATTGATGACTGTGTATATGAATCTTTACTCTTGAAATTGAAACTTAGCCTAGTATTACAGGGTGCCTAAGAGTTGCCTCCTGGAAGCCTCCTTGTTGCTCAAGTATGGCCTCTCTCTAAGCCAAATTCAGCATATAAATACATTACTTTCCCCCCAGCATAGGACATGACTCCCAGGGATGAGCCTCCCTGGCACCAAGAGATTACTACCAAGCACCAACTAGCAATGCAACTGGAAAAAGACCTTGACCAAAAGGGGAGAAAGGTAAAGACAAATGAGTTTATATGGCTAAGAGACTTCAAAGTGAGTAGGGAGGTCATTCCAGAGGTTCCACTTATGCATGTCTCAGCAGGATCTCATTGACTGCCAAAGTAGATACTACCCCAAATAGCAGGGCTCCTGAGGGCTCTGGGGACATCCAGACACTATAGTCAGGACAGGTAGCTCAGGAGTTTGGTGCCTTGCCAGTGGGCCCTGCTTTGGAATTTGTGCTCCCCAGTGTGACAGAGTTGGACTCAGTTGTGGTTTCTCTACACATGGCTTTTCTGTCCTTCTTTGTGAACCTATAATTAGTACTAGAGTTGGTATGTGTATGTCCAAGAGACTTAAATCTTTGGTTTGTCCATGTGCCAGCTGGGCCCTGAATCTCAACAGACTTGCAACACCTGCTCTCCAGTTCATTGGTCTCACCCAGGACAACTAACATGGAGGTGATGATGGACAACTACCATAGCAAGGAACTGAGAGAGTCTATAACTTCATGCAAGAGTCCCATCCATCAGCCCCATGGGATTGCAGCCCCCTCTCAATTAGAGGTAGAGTGGACATCACCATCCCAGAATCCTCAGGACTGGGGAATGAATTATGGACTGGAGTAGACTTACTGGTATTCTACTATAGAGAAATTGTGATTCTAGGAATGGAAGAAATTATATCATTGATGTGGAGGCAGTGGCCACTGAAGGTTCTGAGGGCAGGGAGAGGGGAAAACAGGTATAATACAAGGGCATTTCAGGACTTGGGAATTGTCCTGAATGACACTGCAACGACAGATACAGGCCATTATATATCTTGCCATAACCTACAGAATTGGGTGGGAGAGAGTGCAAACTACAATGTAAACTTTAATCCATGCTTAGTGGCAATGCTCCAAAATGTGTTCATCAATTGCAATGAATCGGAAGCGGGTGTGGCTCAATCGATAGGGCCCCCGTTTACCATGTGGGAGGCCCCGGGTTCGCTTCCCGGGGCCTCCTTGTGAGAGCTCGCTTCCCGGGGCCTCCTTGTGAGAGCAGGCCGGCCCACGCAG
>JAQZBX010002166.1:11304-25591 GCA_029593785.1 Cabassous unicinctus
GATGCAGCAGGACCTCACAGCAAGGGGGAGATAAGCAGACACGGAAAAGATGCACAGCGAATGGACACAGCAGACACAAGCAGCAAGGGGGGGATAAATAAATAAATAAATAAATCTTAAAAAAAAAAAAAATTGCAATGAATGTACCTCACTAATGAAGGATGTTGTTAATGTGGGAAAATGTGGGAGGTGTGGGGAACATGGCATATGAGAATTCTCTATATTTTTATTGGACATTTATATAATCTAAGTATCTTTAAAAAATAAATAAAAAAAAAAAGATTAAAAAACAAAGCTATAAAGAAAATCAAAGTTTGGTAAGAGAAAGCAACATAAGGAGTATTATTTTAGGTAGAGTCCCAGGGAAGGCCTTTCTGAGAAGGAAACTTTTGAGCAGAGATCTGAATGAGTTAGGGAGAAAGCCCTGGGTAGAGATGGAACAAACAAAGTCCAAGCAGAAGGCATAGGCCGGTACCAGTGTGGTTGAAATGCACTGAGCCATGGGGCAGTATGATTGGAGAAGTAGCCATAAGCCAAGTCACGCAGGGCCTTGTAGATAGTAATAAGAACTTTGGATCTGGATATTTATCCTGAAGGGGATAAGAAGCCATTGGAACACTGGGACAAGACTGCACCTTCACAAGGAACAATCTGACATCTGGGTGGAAAATAGACTCTACATAGGGCCAAGCAGGGAAGAAGGGAGACTGTTCACAAAGCAACTGGGAATTGATAGTGGCTTGGATTTGGGTGGTAGGAAGAGGTGACAAGTGGTTAGGCTCGGTGTGGTAGTTTGAGCCTGTATGTACCCCAGAAAATCATGTTTTTGAAGCTGGTCCATTCCTGCAGGTGTGAACTTATTGTAGGTGGGACCACTTGATTAGATTACTTCAGTAACCTGTGACCCAGGGTGGATTTTAATCCTCTTACTGGGGTACTTTATAAACAGATGACTAGAGAGAGGGGCTGCAGGACAGAGGGAAAAAATCCAGAAGCTGAGAGAGAAAGCCCTGGAAGCCAGAAGCTGAAATCAATGGAACACAGAAGCAGAGAGAAAAGTCAGAGGAGCTCAGAGAGGAACCCACAGAAGCTGAGGGAGAAAGCCACAGCTGGAGCAGAAAGCAACGGAGCCTGGAGGAGAGACCAGAGACTTGCAGACACCGTCTTGCACCTTGCCAGATGAGAGAGGAATCCAGGACTAGCAGCCAGTCCTTTGGGAGAAAAGCATCACCTGATGAAGCCTTGATTTGGAGATTTTTCACAGCCTCAGAACTGTAAGCTATACGTTAATAAATCCCCATTGTAAAAGCCAACCCATTTCTGGTATATGCTTCTGGCAGCTTTTAGCAAACGAAAATGCTCAGGATATATTTGCCTTTGGATTTTAAGTAGAGTGCAAGAGAAAGAGAAGAGTTGGGAAGGGCTCCGAGGATTTTGGAGTGAGTGATGAGTGTCATTGACCAGATGGAAACACTAAGGGAAGAGTAGGTTAGAAGGGTGGGGAATCAAGAGTTAGATGAAGGGTTTGCGAAGTCCTAAAGCCCTGCAGGTATTGTGGTTTGGTGAGCCTGGGTTCTAAGATAGAGAGATGGGTGGTGGTGGATCTGAAAGAGAAGACTGGGGCCAGAGCACACAGGGCTTTGTGTGTCATGCTAGCGAGTCAAAATGTATAGGTGCAAAAGATTGTAAGCCGAGCATTAGCAAGTTTAGATCAGCAGTTTAGAAAGATTCCTTCAGCAATGGTGTGGAGAATGAACTGGAGGGGGCCAGAATGGAGGCCAGAGGACCGCTTAAATGGCTCCTGCAGAAATCTTGGTGATAAAGTGGTAAATATATTAACTAAGGCAATGCCAGTAGGAACGGATAGGAGGGGAGAGCTTCAGGAGATATTTAAGGGGTAGTAGGTACAGAACTTGTGTGCTTGAAATGTGCGGTGAGTACGCACCAAGGGCAGGGCCCACTCCGTGGGCAGGCAACCCAAACTCAGAAGGGCCCATGCTTGGTTCAGTGCTCTGTGTTGCCCTCTTGAAATCGTTCGTCATTCTTGAACAAGGGCCCCCAAGTTTTCATTTCAAAATGGTCTCTGCAAATTACGTAGCTTGTCCTGACAAGGGGTCTGGAGTCGTGGCCGCCAAAGGGGGGACATAAGTTGCCAGAGAATGCAAAAAGGGTTCTGTTGGGGCACACAAATAAATCATTCTAATGTGTTTATTTAATTTAGATTTTTATCTCGAAAGGCACAAATCTTAAAAGTATAACTCAGTAAGTTTTGATGAGTGTGTCCATCCTTGGAATCACCACCCCACTCAAAATACAGGAATTTTCATCACCCCGAAAATTCCCATTTTCTAGCTTCTATTCAATATCCTAAACTCTATCATAATCTATCATAACAGATTACTCTTTGTAATCCCATTTCTAGTATATTGCTTCCAGCAGCTTTCAGCAAATTAAAACAGGCTGTTTATCTTTTTGCTTTTGATTTGTGTGTTTAAGATACCTATCTTTTTTCAGATGCATATTTTGGAATATTTTCTCCTAGTTTGTGGTTTGCCCACTTATTTACTTAATGGTGGCTTTTAAAAATTGTGATGAAATCCAATTTCTTATTTTTTTCTGTTAGGTTTAGTGTTTCTGTGTCTTGTCTAAGAAAGAATTGCCTATCCTAAGGTCACAAAAACACTCTTCTATGTTTTCTTCTAGACTGTTTATAGTTTTAGCTTTTTGGTATAGGCCTATTATCCATCTCAAATTAGTTTTTATGAGGTATATGGTAGGGTTCAAAGTTGACTTCCCCATGCATTTGACCAAATTTTCAGAAGCATTGTTGTGTTTGTTTTTTTTTTTAAAGATGCTTTTCCTGTTGAATTATCTTGACACATTTGTTAAAAATCAATTGACCAGGGGAACAGATGTAGCTCAGTGGTTGAGCACCTGCTTCTCATACATAAGGTACCAGGTTCAATTCACCGTACTGCCTGAAAAAAAAAAATTCAATTGGCCATACATGTGTGGGTCTATGTCTGGACTCCACATTGCATTCCACTGATCTATTTATATATTCTTATACCAATATCATACTGTCTTGATTAACATAACTTTATGGTGAGTCTTTAAATCAGATAGTATTGCCTTCTAACTTGTTTCTTTTTTTTTTTTTTCAAGATTGCCTTGGCTAATCTAGGTCCTTTGAGTTTCCAGATGAATTTTAGAATGCACTTTTCAGTGTCTACAAAATGGCCTGTTGGGGTTTTTGATTGGAAGTGCATTGAATCTGTAGATAAGTTTGAAGACAAATGTTATCATATTAGTTTCCTAGAACAACCATCACATAGTACCACAAAGGGGTAACTTAAAACAACAGAAATTTATGGTCTCACAAATTTAGAGGCTGGAAGTCGGAAATTACGGTGTCAACAGGTCATGTTCCATCTGAAACCTGTAGAGGAGCATCTACTTTGTCTTCCTGTCTTTGGGGGTTTGCGGGTCATCTTTGGCATTCCTTGCCTGCCACTGAAACACTTCAAGCTCTGCCTCCGTCTTCATATGCTCTTCTCCCCTGTGTGTCTCTCTCCGTGTGTCTCTTCTCCTTTAGAAGGAAACCAGACATATTGGATCAGGGGCCTTACTCCAGTGTGATCTCACCTTAACTACTTCCATCTGCAAGAAACCTATTTCCAAATAAGGTCACATTCTGAGTTCCTGGGAGTTAGTACTTCAGCATCTCTTTCAGGGACAGAATTCAACTCGTAACATCTTAAGAAAATTGAATCATTTTATCCACAAACATGGCGTATCTTTCCATTTATTTAATGTCTTCTTTAATTTTTCTCAGCAATATTTTGTAATTTTGAATATAGAGATCTTGTTGTCTCTCAATAAATTAATCCCTATTTTATGTTTTTATGCTGTTTTTAAAATGTCATCTTCCTATTCTTTGCTGTTTTTTATAGAAATACAATTGATTTTTGTATATTGATCATGAGTCCTGTGATCTTGCTAAATTTATTTATTCTAGCAGTTGTTTTTCAAACTCTCTAGCATTTTCTATCTTAACAATCATGTTATCTTCAAATAAAGCCATTTTATTTCTCCCTTTCTAATCTGTGTTCTTTTATTCTTACTTCTTCATTTAGGTAAAATTGTCATACAAGAAATTGCACATAATAGTTCTGATATTTTTATAGACCCACAAAACCATCACCACAATTAAGATAATGAACATATACGTTGCCCTCAAAAAAATTTTTGTGCCCCTTTGTAATCTTTCCCTTCTGCCCTTCCCCATCTATGTAACTTTCATTTCTTTTACTTGCCTTATTGCCTGGCTAGAACCTCTAAGGTATGTATAAAAGACAAAACATCACTAGAGATCCTACAGATATTAAAAGGATAATAAGAAAATATTAAGAATCTATTTATGGCAATATTTGACAACTTAGATAAAGTGGACAAACGCCTTGATAAATACAACTTATCAAAACTGAAACTAAAAGAAATAGAAAATCTGAATTGCTCCATATCTATTAGAATATTGAATTTATTGTTAAAAGACTTCTCTAGACCCAAATGGTTTTACTCTTGAGTTCTATCACATATGGAAGGGAGAAATAATAGCAATACTACACAAATACTTTTAGGAAACAGGAAGGAAGAAATACTTCCTAGCTTGAGTTCTATTGCCCTGTGCCACAAGAAACGGAGCGCTCTGTGGGCCAAAGATGTATAAATGTAGATCTTACCCGGGAGGTTCCCTTTTTCAAGGATTGAAATCCCCCCATTTCTGCCCATTTTTTCCACTGACTTCAAATAGTTGCTTTTTAAAAATATTTTGTTCACAGTTTATAATTGTTGTCTGCCAAGGGCATAGTCCAATAAAAGCTACTCCACCATCATCCAAACTGCAACTCCTATTTGTATTTATATTTCTCCAAAAATTTTGAGAAAGGCATCATGCTTTACTAACATTTAAGGTATGGCAGAGATCGTGTCCTTGTCTCGCCGAATGTCAGATAGCCACACGTCACATATGCAATGGAAGAGCTCCTAAGAGGAAGGTGGGCTTCCCTGAATGCAGAGACCACCACTCTCACCTCCTCCAGAGAAGGATGAAAGGCAGTGTCCTGGGCCCAGTAATGGCTTTACAGATGGTATTAGCCGTTTTGTCTAAACGAATCTTTGCGATTTTGACAGCACTGTAAAAGGATTTCTGCAAGGAAACCAAAGATTGGATATAAAAATAAAGAAAACAATTTAAAAACCAACTTCTCTTACACCTAAAACTAGTTCTTTGAGAGATACTTTCGGATGTAAAAACAATGATGATCCAATAAGATCTCTGAGAAGCTGCCCAGAGAGTGTGACTAAGAATGAAAACATCAGAGAAACCTGGAGCCTTACGGACGGCAATCTTTTGAGGCTGAGTGGAAGAAATGAAAGACTATGGTTGTGTGACCCAGAATTCAGTAGATTGCAGACAAGAGCAAGGCCAGAGGGCGGTACCGTTGCTTAGCATCAACTCCATAGGAGGTATTTTGTTTTGTTTTTAAATGAGAGGATGATAATGTTCTGGAAATGGCAACAGAAGTGATTTAAACTATAATAGCATCATTTTATTTTCTGGCTATTTCAGGCAAAAGAGAGGTTTGAGTGACGTTATTCACATAATTTACTCATGTATCAAATTACTTTGTAAATTACATAGAAGTATAATCTGAGGATTTTTTCACCTAGAAATGTTCATTGTTTTATTCAAATTCTAATAGCATTTAAAAGTATTTGTTGCTTCCACTTTCCACCACCCCTTCCCTTCACACTCTCTCTCACCTCCAGCTCTCAGCCACACTGCTTGAAAAAGTTGTCTAGACTTCCTCCTACCATTTTAACTTCTTCCCCAGAGGCCTCTGAAACTGTCCATCACCTTGCTGCTGAAGCCAGTACATGCTCTTCTATTCTTGTCTCACTGCCCTTCCACAGTTTTAGTGCTGTTTACCATAGCCATTTAAAGAAAAAAACATTTTCCTCAGTGTCTGTGATAGCCCAGTCTCCTGGTTTTTGGCCTACAATTCCTTTTCAGTTTCAGGACAGGCTCTCTTCTCTCTATCCTTGGAATGTTAATATTTCCTAGGACCTTGATTTAGGCCCTTTTTGTTCCCTCATTTTAAAAAAATTTCCCCACATGTTCTCAATCATTCCCCTAGCTTTAATTATCACCTATATGCTGATGAATTCCAAATCTCTATCTCCAGTCCAGACTTCCTTCCTGAGTTCCAGATCTTGTATCCAACCGCCTATTTAGCATCTCCACTTGAATGTCCCAAACTTAACATGCCCCAAACTGAACTTGTTAAGTTGCCTCTCTACCTCCACCCCACCTGCTCACCCCTCAGCGTTCTTTAGCTCACCTGAATGGAAGTTCACTTTTTCCTATCAGAATTATAGGGGTCGTCCTGGGCTCCTCTTCTTCCTTGATCCCCTACATTCAATCAGCCACTAAGCTTTGCCAGCTGCACCTTCTAAACATCTCACAAAACCACCCAATTCCTTCCAATCCCACCACATTATTTTAGTGCAAACCACCATCATTTCTCACCTTGATTTTGCCATGTTCTGTTCTCCTAAGCCTCAGTATTTTTCTTTCCCCTCTAGTCTATCCTCCACACTGCAGCCAAAATGGTATTCTGAAACCCCAATTTTATCATGAAATCCCACTGCTTATGACCATTAGATGGCTCTGGGCTGCTCTCACAAGGAAACCAACTGTCTTAACCTTCCCTGCAAGGTCCTGTGCGTTCTGACTTGTGGAGCTCGGCCTCGCCCCTTAGCATCCAGCACCAATTGCAAGGTCATATCTTAAAATATCAGTCTTTGTGTTTTTATCCCCGTGCCACCCCACCACCTCCCCCGGAGTTCCTGTGCTTTCCTGACTTTTCCACTTGTCAGAGGCATCTACTTTGCCTGGAGGAGAAGCAGGATTGTTAAAGCAGGAATTTAAAACGCAGGAAACAGTCCAGGTTCAGCATTTTCTTTGTTAAAAACCTCCAAACAGGCCTTTGAAAATCTAAAAGGAAGCCCCGAGGGAATCAGAGAACATAATTTGTACCATAAAAATAGAGGCATAGAAGGATAAAAGAAAACAGAGTGTCCCATCTCCACCAGTACATATAAAAGTGGGGTCATTTGGGCTGAGGGGCAAGGGTGGGATGGGGTGAGCACGGCCTTAGAGGCATGGGAAGGGGAGGCCTGGCCTGGCAGGACAAATAGAGTCAGCATCCGCAGAATTGCTAACTATGGTGACCAACACTGGGGATTCGTGTTGAAGCTGAACTAATGCCTGCAGACCATTTGTTGCCCCTCTAGGGTGTACCACACACCACCCAAGTACTATCAGCTGTTGACCTTGTCCTTGATAAGATCACAGTAGCTCAATGAAACTTTGTTGCTTTCCATCTGAAATATATGAACATACCCTGCTCCCCTCCACAATTTAAGAGCTTAGGATGCCGAAAAGTTCTTCCCCCAGAAGAGAGTGATGGGATCCTGACTCCCAGAGATGAAGAGGTGGAATGGAAAGGATAATCCTAGCACTAAAACTTTGGTGGAATTGGACAACAGTGAAAACCATTCCTCATTTCACACTGACAACCCAGTATTGTGATAACTTCCATCCTTTTCCTCTCCTCCACCAGGCTCTAAACTTAAGGGCAAAATCTATGTCAACTTTGGTCAACATTATGCCTCAGTACCCAGTGCAATACCCACTGGTGCCAACACTGGTTGGTTAAAGAAATGATTTAATAAAGAATCTGTGATTTTAAAGACATTGATTCTAATGGTCCTTTTAAAAAGGAAGACTCTCCAGATGGTGATGCCTTCTTATCCTAAGCATCTAAGACCTACCATTTTTAAAAATTAAGTTAAGAAACTCAACTATTAATACTTTTTCAATATTTTGGAATTTCCTATTCTGTTGTTAAGGCTTCCCAATGTTAGACGCCTGTTTACAATCTCCTGGACTTACCATTTGGGAGCCAATGTATATTTGGTATTTCAAATGGTGAAGTCATTGGTGGTTTGACACCTAGAGAGTTAGACCAAGCACACCTGTCATCGGGGCTAACTCTACTCCTTCCACTTGCAGGGAATAGTTAGATGTAAAGAAAAGTACATTATACTTTTTCACTTAGTACTTGAGATCATCCGAATAATGACCCCCACGGATGTCCATATCATAATCCCTGGAACCTGTGATTGTTACCTTGAATGGCAAAAGGGACTCGGTAGGTGTGATTAAATTAAAGATCTTGAGATGGGGAGATTATCCTGGATCATCTAGGTGGAACCAATATTATAGCAAGAGTCCTTAGAAGAGGGAGGCAGGAGGGTCAGGGTCAGAGAAGATGCAATGACATAAGCAGAGAGAGAGAGGTTTGAAAAATGCAGCTGTCTTTAAAGGAGGTAGAAGTGGCCACTAGCCAAGGGAATGCAAGAAGCCTTAGGAACTGGAAAAAGTGAGGGAATGGATTCTTGCCAAGAGGCTCCACAGTGACTGCAGTCCTGCTGACACCCTGACTTCAGGAATTCTGGCCTCCAGAACTGTAAGGTAGTAAATGTATATAGTTTTAAACCACTAAGTTTATGGTAAGTTGTTACAGCAACAACAGGAAACTAATACAGTGCTGTAAACTTTATCAGTGGCATAGTCACCTACTTAAAAGAATGTTAGCAGGGAGATGTTTGGGAAGAACTTCATGAGGTGATGCTCAATTGGGACAGAAAGGGAATTCTATAAACAGATCTGATGATGCTAAGGAAGTTAAATTATTCATTTATGTATGAACTGCCTTATGAATATTTATAAGCATATGTCTGACTATTATAAACATATCCAGATTATATATATATGCATACATATATATACACACACACAAATACACACATATACACCAGCCTGAGAGAGGTGTAAACAGAAGAGTGTGATATAAGAGTACCTAACTCCATTTTTAAAATACGCATGCCTTTATGTAGATTTTCCACTTACAGTACTGTACTTTACTTGAAAAATTAGCATTGCAAGAGTTAGTTTGGGGGATGGGAAGAAGGTAGAGTTTGGGGGAGGTATGTGAATTAATAATTAGAATTAGTTAAATGAAATAACACATAGATGTACTAGTGTTTGATGGTGGATCAAGCTATTGATTTTATTGATTTTTTCTAAGAACATGAAAAATCTTGGGCACTTTGTGGATATAGCTTATCTTTGAACAAAGCAGAAAGACTTTTTACATCTGTTCTAATATCAATAGGGTCAAGGCCAAGTGTATAAATAGATGTATCATCATGATGCCTGAAATTCAATTAACAGCAATTTATTCCAATCTGTTAGTAAGACCTCTAGTCTTCAAAAGTCTTCTCTTGAAATGCCAACATTGATAGGCTGGGTAGCATGCCAGGGCTCTCACTAACTACCTTAGCATGAATAATTAATGGGGACTCCTTTTTAGAAGGGAGGAGAATACTGAAAAAAGGAAAGAAGGTGCCGGAACTTGCAGAAGGCTGATCATAGCCACAGTTTAAGAAGAACTCTGCACTCCATCAATACCAAACTTCAGCTGCAAGCAAATTTGTAAAACAAAACTTGCTGATTGCATCACCTGCACTATCTCATTTAATCCTGACAACAGCCCTATTTATTAAGTGTTATATTATTCCAAGCTTACAGGTGTATAAAATGAGGAATACAATGAGACGTCGAAGAGTCACAACTGATTGCTAGGTCTGTGGGGCTTATTAGACTGCCTCCGTTTCTCCCACAAAAGTTCTCTTGGCACCAACCTCTTCTTTCACTGCCTTCTTGACTTTCCATCTGCTCTGATGGGCTCCAGGCCCCTGTCCTTTAACCTACTCCCTCACTGGCAGAGCTGGGTTTTGTTTTATTCAAGGGGGGTAACAGAGAGAACCGAGGGACTCAACAGGGCTATCATGAGCTTAGCAGAAGTATAAGAAGGAAGAAAGTATTGGTTTGAATCCGTGGTAAGGAGCAGAGCATTGACATACTGCATTTATTTAACAGCCATTGAAAGCTGGAAAATTGTGGTGACAGTTGGGGAGGTCTGAGAGCATGCAGTTGGGGACACAGCCACAGGGTAGGGGCTTCAGAAGCAAGACTTTAGTGTAGGAAGAGTAAAACACAAAAGAGGGTATTATGCTCGCATCCTCAACAGCAATTCGGTTATTAGAATTGCAGTACAAGAAACAAAGCAGGAGCCTGATTACTAGAATGGAACTCAAGGTGAGAGTCAGCCAAGCAATAAGTTTGCCTTGACCTTGAACTACTCTACCAAGACTGTAAATTCCTTTTGGCTTACTAGGGCTCCTCCCACAGCTCATGGTTCTATAGCCTGGGCCACTGTTTTTCAAACTCTAAGTCATAACTCATCAGTGGTCATGGAATTGGTTCAGTGAGTGGTAAATAATACTCTCTAAGATAATTAAAAATAGACTAGAATGGAATCAAAGAGAAAAGAAAACAAATGCATTACACACGGTAAGTGTTTTGGTTTTAGGTATATGTATCTTGGGTTATGATATAAAATATATTTCCTAATGTCATCATAGTCAAAAAGTTTGAAAGCATCTGGTTTGAAACTAGAGGGTACAGGGCAGTTTGGTCATTATGTTTAAAATATTTTCTGCTTTTCCCAAATGACTGCAAGCTAATCTACTAGACCAATCCAGGCTTCTGTGTCTACTAGACCAATCCAGGCTTCTGTGTTGCTAGATCTGAATGATTTCGGTACTACGGCTTCTTTCATGGGGATTTTCCACATGTAGCCCTACTTGAAAAAAGATTGGACAATAAAGATGGATAGCTTTTAAAGCTAAATTAACTCAGTTGTTTCCATACCTGTAGGGTTATTTACCTGCTAACCAGAGTATCACATGGATCACTAATGTGAAAGACATTGAGCTGTTCCGCCTCCAGAAGGGTGTGAACTAGAGCCAGCTTTCTATTTGGAGGACCTCCCTCCAGCCAGCCTGGCCATGCCCTTCTGCTGCTAAGTCATGTGGTTTAACCTCTTGGTTTATCTCAGTAGCTAATGACAGTGAGTCCAAAATCTGGATCCAGAAACCTTCCTTTGCCTCCAATCCCATCTCTTCAATGACTTACTAGATATTTTCACTTCAGTTCCCCCTCCCCATCTAATTCTATCCAAACAATTCATCATCTTTCCCCCAAAATAGCTTCATCTCTGACCTTTTCCATCTTGATTAATGGCACCAACAGCTTTTCAATGTTCTAAAGTTTGGAATCATACTCAGTTTCTTCATTCCCCAGATCCATACATGTATACTCTCAGAACAGAATAATATTTAATGGGCTATGGTCTTTCCTGTTTCAGGTTCCCCATATCTAGTCTCTGCATCACAGCACTAGCAGAATAAGCTTCCCCAAAATCGTTTCTGATCATGCTAGTTCTCCTCACCAACAAGTGCCTCTCATTTCGTGTTACATCAAATCTCTCTGCATTATGTTCTGGCTGTTTCCGTTTTTCATCTCAAACTCCTGCCCTCCCTAAATGTAGACTCCTCTCTACTAATATAGTTAACAATCACTTAAATTGCACTTACTATGCCCCAGGAACTCTTCTAAATGCATTACAAATCATATATCTTTAACCCACATAAGGTAGATTCTATTATTATCTCCCTATTACACAGCAGGAAACTGAGGCACGCAGTGATGCTTAACCCAAAGAATGCCCAAAGTCTTGTCCATCATCTCACTCTTTCCCAGAAATGCCATACTTTCTCCAGCTGCAATGTCATTTCCCTCACCTGGAATGCCACCCCATCTACCTGGTGGTTATAAAGAGCCCACTCATCCTTCAAAGCCTAATTTCTAGCCTTTTCCCTTTTTCTTGACAATTTATCTGTCTTGAAAACTCCAAGTGGCTTGATTTGTCTCTCCTTTGAGTCCTATGATTCTCACAGTCTTCTACATGCAGTTGGCACTTAATTATACAGCAGTCCTGTATCTCCCTAATGTTTCATATATGGTGATCTTGTTTTGGAGGCAAGGACCATGACGTATAGTTGTTCTGCATCCCTCCCCCACACTTCTTTCCTTCTTTGCTCTCCCTATTGTCTCCCCTAGCCAATCCTTGGATGACACTAGATCCATGAAAGATACTTCACAAATAATGAACTGACATAGGAACTCATCAATCTGTAAGTAGAGTGGGGTTGCCTGGCGCATTAGTCTGAGTCCTTTGAGAAGCAGACATTGACATGGAATTAGACAAGCAAGAGATTTATTGGGGGAAATACCTATGAAGGAAAGGGGGGAGGGAGGCAGTGGAGATATGGACAGTCTTTAGAATCCACTGACCTGACCCTGTGAAAGAGAAGGGGAAGGAAGGAGGGTGGGGCAGGGAGACTCTCAGACTGCAGCACATACCAAAGCAAGTCTCAGCCGGATGGCTGTGGGGCCCTCAAGCTAAAGTCGCCAGCCCGATGAGTCCTGCATCTCACAGGAATACGCTGCATCCACACTCCTGCAGAACCGGGGCATTGCCTGGAGCAGCCCTGGGGAAGCGTGGCCTGCACTTGGACACACAAGTGGATGTGGAACTCAGCCGCTGTGGCCCTCAGTCAGTTCCACTTCCCACAGCAGGAGAGCTGAGTGGCACATACTTTCGACCATCACCCCTTTGAAAAGAACACCGGATTCAGAATCAGAACTCCTAGCTTTGCATCCTAAATGTGTCACTTACTACCTTTGCACCATCACTTAAACTCAACTTTGTCCCTTCACTTGTGAAATGAAGTCTTACTGAGCTGTCATGAAGACTGCAAGTTGGCAAGAGTATACAGGATTCTGTGTACACTGCATATGACTTCATCAGGTCTATCGAGTTATAGTAACACCAAGAGTTGTGTAACACCTCCTAGGCCACAGCAAACATTCCTCGGCCAGTGATCCGAGAGAAAGGCAAGTCAACCTCTCCTTTCCGTATCCACCTTCTTGGCATGGCAGTCCCGTTGGCACTCTGAGAAACAGAACGGCTTTCCGAGCAGCAGGGGGCACTGGGTGCTGAATATAGGTGGGCCCAGGAACCACTGCCCACCTGCCAGTTAGGACATGTTAAAACCATGGCAGGTGAGGAATCAAATTCCCGGGGAGAAGAGTACCTGTAAAGGATGGGGTGGGCACTGTCAATCCAGGTAGATGAGAGAAGTGGCCCCGAGCCTCAGCGTGACCTGAGGGCAGGCTGGTCGGGTAAGAGCAGCACTTGCAAACCTGAGACCCCGGCAGTGAGCTCAGCTATTAGGGCAGAGGCTGATTTGCTGACTGACTCCCAACTCTCCTCAATGAGCAGGTGGGCACACAAGTGTGTGAGGTAGATACAGAGAGAAGAGGCTGTAAGTCCAACTTGCTTCCATCTATGTAGGACCAGAGGGCCCAACCTTCGGGACCAGCCAGCCATTGTGAGCCCTTGGATCACACATTTGCTGAGGTCCCTGCCCTCAAGGATAATGCTACGTTAATAAGTCACCAAGCTGGGGCATGGAGAAATTCAAGCCAGGGGCAAGGAACAGTCCTTACCAGGTTCAAGAATGCCTGGAAGCACCCATAACCCCACTCTAGGAACAGCCACAGCAGCTCCAAATCTGGGAAGAGCATATCCATTGGGTTAGAGGTTGCACATACATGGGCTCTAGGACCACAAAAGAAATCAAACACAGGTTCTAGAAGAGTTCACCCAAACTGGCGTTTGTGTGGGAGTCAATGCCACTTCTTGACTTCGAGCTGAAATCAAGACACTACCTTCTCTTCTCCTTCCTCGTTCTCCTCACTGCCCTCCCCCACCCCTGCAGTCTCCAAGGTTTATCTGAGAAGGATCTAGGGGGGTTAAGGTGAGATGGTGGAATGTCAAGGTAGGTGAGTGGAGGGGAATAGGTATATCAGTTCCAGTTTTCCTACTTCACGGTCTGCCTGGCATCGGAAACAAAACAAAATAAGACCAAATGCCCTTGGTCAAAATACTTCTGGGTCAAAATACCAGCTTCTGAAGTAAAACGTAGCTTCAGCCCTGACTCGGCTTGGAGTCTTTGAGGAACAAAGAGACCTTCAGAAGTGCCCTCTCACTCCTTCACTCAGCCTTCGATTTTCATTAGCACAAACGCAGGCCCTCTTTTGTAATGAGAGGAGGAAAATGCCAATCTGTGGAAGGCAAGGCAAGGAAACCCATGATCTGCCGCCTAAAAATAGATCCGCCACCTC
>JAQZBX010002166.1:25691-74826 GCA_029593785.1 Cabassous unicinctus
GGGGGGGGGGGGGCAGCATTTGCTCTCACTGGAGAGACAGGCCTTTGAAGCCTGCGTAGCTGGAGGTTTTGCCCCGTCATTGGGAGAGAAAATTGCACATATAAATTTCCAGTTGGGGGCAAGAAGAGTCAAAATCTCAATAATACAATTAACTGTGAAGCTTCCAGATTCTGAGAGAAGAAACCGCTTTCACGCGCCATTTAGCCCATGCTGCGTCTCTACTAAACAAAAAAAAACCCTCAGATTTTAAACGATGAGAAAGCTGTGAAACGTGGTTTAGAAATTATGCTATGCCTAGTTTTGCCTTCCCCCAAGGCAAAGAAAAGTCTTGAAAAATAAATGTTTCCACTTATTTTCAAACCTTCACATGAGCTGCACCTTTAGTCATACATTCTCTCTCATATTACTCACGAAAGGCTTAAATGGAAGTTATTAGCATGAATGAACACTCCTTAATGGCTGGATCCCTGGGTGAAATTAGTTGTAAAGCCCAGACAGTCAGATGAAGAAAAGCAATTCATAGAATTTGCCTTCATCTAAAAGAAACTTGGATCAATTATGCAGCTACGTATGAAGGAAAATGAATACAGTGGATAATTATCAGGAAAAAGAGACTAAATCCTGCCCACTCATAAATTCACAAATTCTCTTCCAGTAGAAAACCCAAGTCTGCAACCTCGAGGAATTGCACAAATGTATCACAAGATTTGGCCCGATGCCTAGAAGCTGATGAGGTCACAAAACTCATTACTCAAAAAATCAGCCGTAAGCCAGGCCTGCAGTCTATTTCATTTCACTGTAGAATGGAGATTCCTTTGTCTTTTCCCCTACTCCTCCCTGCTCCCCCATCATAAGATGTGAAATGTGATTCCCAGGTGTTAAACATTTGGAATCTTACAAAGATTCAACATGTACTCTTTCATCCCACACCCTGATTTGAGCTGTGGCTCTTTTCTCTCCGTCTGGAGGCTTTTCGGCAGTTAATGGGAGTGATTCAAACGATCCTACTCCAAATTCCTGCTATTTTGGGATACTTAGCTTTTCTTAGCCATGAATCTCTTCTGTCTAAATCTGCCCGACTGAATTGGAAGCTGCCCAGAATCTTCCTCTTTGGAAATTACATTTGTGCATCTAGGGTATATCTGTCGTTCCGCCCACTCTGCAGCCACTTCTTGAGGAGTGCAGAGTAAGTCATGTGACAGTCATCAGTGTATTTGCACCCTTTTTTGTTTAAAAACATAATCTGCATTACAAATTGCACCAATTCCTGTATGTAGTAAGTCATCATTCAATAAAAAGCACAAATGTATGCCTGTCACATTCAACATAATAAACTGCAAGTAAATACATCTTTTCTTAGTCCAAATCAGTCAGTAAATGATGTCTTTATTTTCTCTGTTATGCACCAAGTTTGCAATCAGCTTTATTCTTGATTCTCTCAGGCCAAGCCTGCACAGCTGAAGAGCAGTGGAAGATGGCACTTTTATCTGCAGCTTGTGGACCCCTTTGGAGTAGCATGGCTGAAGCAATCCATTTCTCCAGCTCGCTTTGACTGTTCTGCTTCATTATCATGACTCCAATATTATCATCTTCATCATAACCTCAATTTAAAAAAAGATTTATTACATAGTGCCTGCATCTGCAGGCGATAATGTCATCCAAACAAAACATTACTTCCTGCCTGCTCTGGACAAGTTTGCAGTTTACAGAGGAGGATGGTGTAGAGGAAATACCTCGTGCTTTGAAACAAGACAAAACTGGGCTAGAGTCCTAGTCCCATCCCTTACATTAAAGATTTGAGTTTGGTGATATTATTTAACCTCTAAGAGCCTCAGTTTGCTCATCTACAAAATGAGGATAATAGCTACCTTACAAGATGGACGTGATGACTTTAAAGCACGTGTGTGATGTGCTGCATACACAGCACCTGATCAATTAGGTGTTAACTAATAACATGGACAGGTTCTTATAGAAAAAGACAAGCTGGCTAGACTGTATTTGCCATGACTATGTTAATTACAGTGATTATAATAATGGCTACCATGAGTGCCTTCAATTCTACAAGTAGATAAGAGTGGCATTGTCATTTTTAAGATGGAGAAACTGATACCCAAGATAGTAAGCCAGATTTTTCTACTTTAAAATTGGAATTCTTTTTTCTGTGAAGCTCGTGACCATCCTGCTGCTTCTTTCTGACCCTCAACCAATGCAAGCTCATTTGTACTTTAGCATCTTTGCACTCATTGCTTTCTCTGTCTGGAAAATTCTATCTTCAGATGTTCACATGTCTGGCTACTTCTCATTAATTAGGTTTTATCCCAAATGCCACCTTCTCAGAGAGCTCTTCCCTGACTACCCTGTTTAGCCATGGCGTGAGCCCCTCTGGGACTTTATACCTTTTCTATGATTTATTGTCCTCGTAGCAGTGCAGCCATCCATGGATGTAATGCTTAATTATGTGGTCTCAAGAAGTAGATCATCTGCATTTAAATGTTAGTTTATCACTTACTGGCAATGTGACCTTGAGGACATTACTTAATCTTTCTGTGCCTCAGTTTCCTCATGTATAAAATGGGGATGAAAATGATTGCAGTTGCAGCATAGAATCGCTGGGAGGATTAAAAGAATTAGCACAAGGAGAGCACATAAATCAACGTCTGACACAGAGTAAACAATAAATGTTCACTAAGCTTTTACTGTCACACAGCACATCCCACTCACTGGCATTATCTTAACTGTTTGTGTGCTTATATCTGTCCCCACTGCTATGAAGACCTGGCATTTGCCTGTATTGTTCAACACGCTATCCCAGCATCTAGAACGGTGCCTGGCACACAGTAGGAACTCAATAAATACGTGTTGCTAATGAATTAAAGAGGTTGCTTTGGTTTCCTAGAGCTGCTGAAACAAAGTACCACAAACTGAGTGGTTTAGAACAGCAGAAATGTATTGTCTCACTGTTATGGAGGGCAGAAGTCTGAAATCAAGGTGTCGGCAAGACCCTGATCCTACTGAAACCGGTAGGGAAGAATCTTTCCTTGTCTGCTCCCAGCTTCTAATGGTTGCCGGCGCTTCTCGGGCTTCAATTGTCATGTGGCCTTCTCCCTGTGTTCATCTATGTCCAGCTCTCCCCTTCTTACCAAGACACCAGTCATATTGGATTAGGGCCCACCCTGATCCAGTCTCATTTTAACTAATAACATCCTCAAAGACCCTATTTCACATTCACAAAACTAGGGGTAGGACTTGAACATGGCTTTGGGGAGACTCAATTCAACCCTTATTAGAGGTGCACGTGTATTAGAGATCAGTGAGCAAAAGTGTAGTGAGAAGGAGGTGAGGACAGAGTTGCTGCATATTTAGCTAGCACAGTCTTTCTGGGTACCACCTGCTTCTATTTTATTGTATATTATACGTTTACTCTCTTGGTTCCCTCCAAGCCCTCTGTTCCTCTCTGAGTTTGTCTCTGTGTACTCAGGCAGAGATGTCATCTAACTGGTGCCTCCACAAACATGCTCATGACCCACAGTTGTAACTTCATAAACTGTTACAACTAAGGAAGAAAAATCATGTTGAACCCTCTGGAAATTATAACAGATTTTTTGCCTACTCAAGAAAGGCAAGCAGTGGGCTGACTCTATAAAAATAAGCATCACCATAAAAATAGAGCAGTATGCAACAAAAAGTGGCCCTGACAAAAGCCTACTCTGCCACACACCCTCACATACTTACACATGCTCACAACTCAAACCAGAGACTCTCTCCCACACAACACACAGCCACCATCCTGATTGTGCTGCGCTTCTCCATTACTGACAAGAATCTGTACATTCTCACAGTCTCACAGTTCTGGAGGCAAGAAGTCCAAAATTAAGGTCAGGCTTCCTCTGAAGTTCTTAGCAGATAATCTGTTCCATGCTTCTCTCCTGGCTTCCGGCAATAGCGTGCCAGCAATCCACCTTCTTTGCCTCAGTGGCTACATGGCGACCTCCCCTCTCTGTATCTGTCTGTGTCCAAGTCTCCCTTTTTAAAAATAAGGACAGCAGTCATACTGGATTAGGGCCCACCCTAAGATTGGCTTCATCTCAACTAATAACTTCAAAGACCTTATTTCCAAATAAGGTTACATCCACAGGACCATGGGTCCTTTTTGGGGGCTACAATTCAACCCAAAATAGCCTTCTTCCCAATATAAAGCACAGGTTCATTGAGGCTGTCCAATTCAACCACTCATCCAATGTGCGAAGCTCTACTAAGCAGGTGTCATTGCACCTTTGCTTCCATCTCTTTATCCAACCAGACATCCATGGCTGTGGTCACCATTCCTCATCCATCTTGGCTTCGCCACCACCATCCTCCTGGCCTCTCTCCTAGGTGTCTTCCAGTTTGGCTAAGCCTAGGATGACATACATCCCTGTTTGTCTAGGACGGCCCCAGCTTACACCTATTTCCCTTAAGTAATCACTAGAGGCACCACTTAACAAAAGTGTCCCTCTAGGTATGCTCTGCTTCAAGGGTGATGCTCAGAAAAGGATACAGAAACCCAAACAGGACTTATCTCTAGTCCTCCCCCAAAATGCTCAAGAACAATCCACTCAATGTTCTAAATGCAATAATAAGCTAATAATCTTTGACTATTCAATTTCAAAAAGGAGAACAAAGAGATAGAACGATATAAAGGTACCACGGTTACGGAAAAAATTTGGAACTCAAACTATAATAAAATGTAATGAACTATAATAGAAAAATTGGACTTTTACTTCCTTCAGTTTGTGATTCTTCAGCTTCTTTAAGCTAAATACATATGTAGGTATATTTTGCTATTTAGAATGGGACAATTCTGAAAACCAGCCTGTAAAGTAAATTTCTGTTCATCATACTCTATGACCCTCTGGAATTTCAAAATTTGGATATATATTCTCCTGGAACAAGTGGACTTAAAGTCTAACAAAATTTCACATAGGTGTGCTAGGGTGAATACTGAGGTATTTTGGGGGTACAACTAACGTGAATTGGTTCTTCCCCAGAATACACACTCACTGCTTATAGCAGAGGGTCCAGAAAATCAGTCCAGTGTTCTCCCAGGCCTCATCTGTGTTCTGTTCTCCTCAATAAGATTCTCATTCTTCAAAGTAGGAGAGTAGCTTGGTAGTTTCTTACTTTAAATTCAACTTTTATGTTAATGCAAATAACACATGAATACATTCTCATGGCAAAATACTCAACACTTGGTACTTTTCTTCACATACCTCAAAAATCTTGCACATGCTGGGCATAAAATAGGTGCTTAGGAAAAAAGTTTAATAAATAATATACAGTTTTTCTGCCTATTTGAAAATACTTCAGCTAATGTTCAATGAGAAGGTTTTATTTATTGTAAAATAGATCAGATATATAAATAGGTGTTGCATCTAAAGCATAATAAAAATATGCATACTAAAATATTCATCATCCAGCGTCTTAGAACTTCTCTGTGCTCCCCATCTAGACGGCACCCCACTTCCTCCCCCAAAAAGTAGCCATTATTCAGAATTTCTTGTTAATGTTTCCTGTGCTTTTCTTTACGGTTTTACCATATAGGAATGTACCCATAAACAAGATATAATTTTTACCCATTTTTGAACTTTATGTAATTGGAATTTTATTGTATGTTTTATGATCTTCTGTGACTTACTTCTTTGGCTGAACAGGGTGTTTGTGAAATTCACCCAAATACATGTGTAAAAGCCATAGATGAATGATTTTCACTATTATACACTATTATTCCACCATATGAATATACTACAAAGTATTTATCCATTCTACTGTTGATGAACACTTGGGTTGTTTCCAATTTTTTGCCATTGTAAACAAAGTTGAATGAATATTCTCATTTATGTCTCCATTTACAACAAGAACTGAATTTATGGCTCACTGGGTGTGTGCATGCGTCCACTTGCTCAGTCATACAAAACGTTTTCCTAAGTGGCTGAACCAATTTGCATTCACACCAGCAGTGGATGAGAGTTTCTAATGGTCCATATCATTGGCAATACTTGGAGTTGTCTGTCCTTTTGATTTCTGACAGCTTCTTTAGTGTGAAGCAGCATTTTGTTTTGGTTCTAATCTGAATATTCTTGACACTAATCCTGTCACTTATATCTGATGGAAATAACTTCCTAGATTATGGATTATTTTTTTCACTTGCTTTAGGACATACTCTAATAAACAGATGTCCTTAATTTCAAATTTATGTATCTTTCCCCTTAGGATTCGTGCTTTTAGAGTATTAAGAAATGCTTTCCTACTCAGAGGTTATAATGATATTCTCATATTGTCTTCTAAAAGTTCATAATTTTTGTCTTTTCATATTTAAGTTTCTAATCTCACTGTAAATTATATTTGTGTATGATGTAAGATAGCGATATAATTTTTAAAATCTGGATAATCAGGTTTTCAAGTACAACTTGTTAAATAGTCCATCTCTCCTCTGAATTCTCAAATATCTGCTCTCTACAGTTCAAGTTGCCACGTGTGCATGGATGACCTTCTGAAATCTCTGTTCTTTTCCATCTCTCAATATGTCTCTTTCAACGGTAAAACCACATTGCATTGATTATCAAAACTTTGAAATGATTTTTGATATCTAGGAAAGCCATCCCTGCCCCTTTTAATTGAATTTGCTGGGAGTTCAGGAGTAATAGACAGGAAGAGAGAAATTTACCAGTACAGTACAGGTCCTGAGTCATCCTCTAGGTACCTTGCCAATCTGCTCCCCACAAGAAGAGCTCCGTAGAGCTCTTCAGATCAGAGTTTGGGCCAAAATGACTCCAGGCCTCAGAGAAAGGACGAAATTTCCCCCATTCTAGTTTTTAGTTTTTTGGGTTTTGTTTTTGTTTGTTGGTTGGTTTGTTTGAGGTAACGGGGCTGGGGATTGAACCCAGGACCTTGTATATGGGAAGCTGGCACTCAACTACTGAGCTATACCAGATCCCCCAAATTGGTTTTGTTTGTTTGTTTTGTTTTTAGGAGGTACCAGGGATGAAACCTGGGACCTCATACATGGTAAGCAGGTGCTCAACCACTTGAGCTACATCTGCTCCCCCTCACTCTAGTTTAAAGACTGCCTCTGAATCCTCTTTTCCCATCCTCAGATAGTTACCATATACATTCTTTCTCCCCGCCCACCCCAGATGGCTTTCTCATCTGTTTGTTCATTGTTCGTTTTTTTGTTTTGTTTTGTTTTGTTTTTGGCTTGTTGTCTGCTTGTTGTCTGTTTGGTATTTTTTTCTTTAGGAGGCACTGGAAACCGAACCCAGGACCTCCCATGTGGGAGGCGGGCACTCAACTGCTTAAGCCACATCCACTCCCTGTTTTATGCATTCTGTCCATGGTTTTTAGTTATAAGGAGTGGGAGAGACAGAGTGGAAAGTGCTTATTCCATCTTAATTCAAACTAGAAGTCTGGTGTTTCCCATTTTTTTAAAAATTGATGTGTTTTTTGGGGGTCCCTTAATCTGTGTGTTTTCTTTTAATCCTTTCCTTCTCTTTATAACTTACCTGTTTAAAGGATGTGGACCATTCGAGCTGCAGTGTTTCTACACCCTAGATTTTGCTGAGTAAGACTCAGGTTTAATCAGAGTTCTTGCATGTTGATTACTTTGTTCCTGTTATGCTTAAGAGTCGCTTTTGCTGGATATAAAATCCTTGGCCCACATTTTAAATTTCTTGAATATATTAACTATATTATCTATTTTCATCTGTTTTGTTGTTAGAAAGTCTGGGGATCATCTTTTTTTTCCTATATAAATCATATTTTCTTTCTGGATACATGTGCAAAGGATATTTTTTTCTTTTTCTTTAACGTCCAATAATTTTACTAGAATATGTCTTGGTGTTGATCTACCGGTTGGCAGGCTAGTGTCTACCTGAACACTGGCCACGGGTACACAGTGTGGCCTTCCACTTTGTAGTTTCAGAATATTACTTGATTTCAAACAAGTTATTTGAATTATAGGATTTTGAAAGGATTAATGAAATAATACATGTACTGTTTAATACTTGCCTTGCATATATTGATACTCAGTTAATATTAGTTATCATTTATATATCAGAATTCAGAATGTCTCCCCAGGGAAGATGAAGGAACACATTCAGCTTCAGATTTCTAAGAGTCAGAATACATTGTTCAACGGGGAGAGAGATAGAAGTGATGAGGTGGTTATGTCACCTGGATTATAAGAAACTGAAGAATGCCACAGGCTGTCAGGAACTGATGTTCCCCATGCAGGCATTAGGTGGTAATCAGGACTCTGCAAAGATGTGCTCACTTTAATTCTTGAACCTTAGAGCCCAAAATCCCCTGTAAATTAGACATAGTCCCTAAAGCAGAGTTAGAGACCCAGAAAAAAGTAGGGGTTCCATGTGTACAATGTACTGCCTCCATTACCCCAGATAGGACTGTTCCTGTTTAGATATAGTTGGGAATTGGCGTGGATTATGTCTATATGAAGTGCTGAACATTTTATTTGCCCCATTATATCTCCCATGCTAGTCTGACCCAATGTCTGAAATCTCCCCCGTGACCCTGCTAAAGATAGTTCAGATAGCAAATGGCACAGCTGGGATTTGAACCCCAATCTTTCTAACCCTAATGCCAAAATGCTCTACTCTCTGCTGTGCTTGGTGGCTTCACATAGCGTTGGGCACACATGAGAACTGTCGTATCTTAACAGGGCATGTTTTCCCAGCCTGTCTTGGAGAGAAGCCATACATTTGTTCCAAGTACTTTGCCTTCTGGTTCCCCATTGTCAGTCTTAATAGCCAGTTCTAGTGGTACTTGACTTTGCAACAACATGTACTCTATTAACTCAAGCTATATTAAACCTGGAGGAATCAATCCCACAGATGCCAGCAAGCTTTTGCCTGAGTTACCCCTTTGCCCTTAGCCTTATGCTGCTGCTTTGCTCCAACACAAAGAGCCCTCTTGAATGTTTTCCCTGCCAGCTTGACAAGGTTGCAAGGGTTCTACCCAGCATTCCACAGTCAGGCAGCACTGTTCAGAGTTACACTGCAGTGTTTTCTTCAAACAACGGTGGGAACATTTTTCCATAGAAAGTCACTGACCACAGGTAACAATAATTTGGAGGCTACATAGGTAAAAAAGCAGTTAAACAAAAAAATCGAAGACTCAGTCACATTGCACATTAAAAATTGTTAACAGAAATCCAAATTAGAAGAAAATAATAAAAAATTACTAAGTTTCATATTGTGGTTCTATTTAAAGTAGGCATTGGAAGACAAGTGGAAGGAAGAAAGAAAATAGGGAGTGTTGAAAATAAAAAAAGGAGAGAAGGAGATATACTGATGGAGTGAAACACAAAGATTTAAAGATAACAATTTAATATATATTATATTTGATATATAATATACTTATATTAAATCTATATTATACTTGTCATGTAATACATATATTGAATTATTGAACATATATCGAGTGGGGGAGAGAAGTAAAAGAAGGCATGCCTATTTCTCTGAACTGCATTGTTTTCTCTAATTCTCTCCTCTCTTGCTCCTTCAGCTGTCTACTAAAGCCCCCCACCTGCCCCCTAGGACTCCAATTGGCCCAGTTCCTAAGCCAATGGTGAATTATAAGGTAGTATAGCCATAACCTCATTGCTACAAGTTAGTGGATCCTGGAATTGAATCTTAGGACCCAGGCATGGTTCCAATTGCCCAGCCTCACCTGCTTGGCAACCCTGGTGCCTCAAAAAGTCTCTGTGACTTCCAAGGACACTTGGGAGCTAGAGAGTCCCAGCAAGTCCTGGATCTCCACAAAGTGCCTGAGCTGAGGCCCTCCTCTCCACCCAATTATTGGAGCTCACTAATTTACTGTGGTCATCCACCATTCCTCTAGATGGGGCTGGGTTTTCTCCTATGAGGATCATACCAAGAAGAGTTAAAGATGCGGTGAAAAAAGAGGACTTAGAGGCAGTCTTTAGATTGGAGAGAGGGAGATTTCCTCCTCTCCCTGAGGCCTCGAGTCATTTTGTGTCTAAACTCTGACCTGCAGAGCTATTTGGAGCTCTCCCTGAGATGACCGGCTTAGCAAGGTGTCTGGAGGACGCCTCAGGACCTGTGCTGTGTTGGTAAATTTCCGAGTTATGCTTCCCATCCATTATTCCTGAATTTCCAGCAATCTCTCATGAAAAGGCAAATCCTGGCATCTCCCCTGAGCTGGAATATCAAGGGAAAGGGTCTATCCGTATTTGGTGACAAGGTAGACATAGTGGGATCACTGCTTCTTCCGTCAAGGCCAAAGTGGCCCAGGAGCAGCAATTTCAGCAGAGGAAAGCTGAGCCCTGGAGGTTAAGCCGTCTCACAGGAGGTAGTAGCAGCAGATGGTGATGGCAGGGGTAAGATCTGACAGACCCACATCTGCCTTCTCCCTTCCCCCACCTCCCACCCCTGAAATTGCTGCTGAACATTTTAAAATGGATGATTTGTATAGTAGCACTTAGGATGTCAATTTCATTGGGTTACCATAATTATACTGACTGTTGCTTGTTGTATAAAAAAGGCCTTCCCTAAATGATTCCCTTTAAGCATCCCAACAGCCTTAGAAGGTTAGTATCTTTGTTGCTGTTTTGCAAATAAGGTGACCTCAAGTGAAGCAATAAATGGCACTTCCACTTCAGGGTCTGAACCCAGGACTATGACTCCAACCCCAGTGCACTTTTCACTGCACCACACTACCTCACCCTGCTACCTCGTCACTGGACGGTTTAGCAAATCCTGGGAGAACAGTGATGATGTCACATTATATAAATAAAAGCTGAAAAGGGAATGGGCTAGAATAAAGGGCCATTTCCCATCTCCTGGCTTTTCAAGAAGTTGCCATTGATCACTTTTACGTCTCCATGTGTTTGGGTGAGCATAGGCAAAATAATGAAAATAAAGTCTCTTGCTATTAGCTTTATGCATAGGATTAAATTTAAGTTGAAGAATGGATTTGGCTCCAAATCAGAAGATTCCCCAGTCCAGTCCTAAATCATTTCCTCCGTTAATTCCATTTAGAGATGCCCGATCTCCGCGTAACCTGGGCAGCAGCTGTATTGCCCTATTTCGTTCTCTCGCTTGCTTGTCTTCCGAGTCATTATCACACTCCTCTATGGTCTCTGCTCAGAGTAAATATCAGTTACTGAAAGAAATTAATATGCCACAGAGGCTTCCTTCAGCAAGAGAGAATATATTACAGTCACGTTTCAGGAAAAGTAAGCCTCTGATTCAGATACATGATGTTTAAACAGCCTGTAGAGATGGACCTTACAAAGCTTTTCTTTGAGAAGAAAAGCATGACACAAAAATAAAGTTTTTAAAATATATCCAAATACGATTCAACACATACCACCATTTTATCATACCTTTCATTTTACAATGATGTGTGAGCCACTGATGTCAGTTAGATTTGCTATGATTTTGTGAGAGTCTAGCAGAGAGAGTCACGTTTTTACGACACTTACTTTTGCAGTAAGGGTATGGGTATTTAACGACATTAAAATTGCGACATCTTACAGGTGATACGCAGCTTTATAAGGAAAGCACTCCAGTGGCCTGAATTGGAACCCGATTCTCCTTACAAGAAGCAGAGTGCGATCTGGTCACTCTCGGCGTGCAGAGGGTTTTCCCGCGCCTTAACTTCACATAGCGTTTGTGCAGCTATAATTTCGCAGATGTCTTTCTCATATCGTGATCCTATTACATTTAAATGGGAAAATAATCCAATTTAAACTAAAATTGTCCAGGTCCTTCCTATTAGGACATTAATTGGTGCTTCATCTAGATGTTATGTGGCGTGATAGAAGTATCTTCTTCTTTTAATAGGTCCATGCTGGGTGTTTTAGTTTGCTAAATGCTTGCCAGAGCAATAGACCAGAAATGGGTTGGCTTTTACAATGGGGATTTATTAGGTCAAAAGCTTGCAGTTCTGAGGCCATGAAAGTGTCCAGATCAAGGCTTCACCAGGGATGCTTTCTCCCTGAGCTGCAGCTGAAGGCGATCAGGCACGTGGCGGTGCCTGCTCAGCCCTCCTCTCTCCTCCCAGCCTTGCTTTCAGCTTCTGGCTGAAGCAGCCTCCTCTCAACTTCTGAGTGCCATCGATTTCAGCTTCTGCCTCCCAGGGCCTCCTCTGCCAGCTTCCAGGAGTTTTCCTCTGTTTTTGCAGCTTGTGTGTGTATGTGTGGCTTTTTACTCTTCTGTTTATAAAGGACTACAGTAAGAGAATCGATTAAGAACCACCCTGGGTCACACAACCTAAGCTAAAGTCCTTAGCTGAAGGAATATAACCAAATGGTCCTGCCTACAGTGAGTTTACACATACAAGAATGGATTAACTCTAAGGACGTGATCTTCTGGGGTCCACCCAGCTTCACACTGTCACACTGAGCAGAGGTGTTTTGCATACAGTATAAAAGAAAAACGGTTTTCATGTAACAGGGGAAAAAAACCTTTAAAAGTTTATTAAACTGGCTCCTTTTCTCTCTTCCTCTGTCATCGTTGTGTATGTGTCTGACTCCCAGCTTTGCCATGTCTTCCCATAAGACTTTTAGACTCAAGTGATTCCTGGCCAATAAACAAAAATAGAATCATCCCATTTCTTGATGGATTCAAATGAAAACTGGCAATAAAATCAGGTACAACTCCAAGAGCTGCAGAAGAACCAATCTGAGTCTGTAAGGAATTACACATGTGATGGCACACATGTTTATACCATCTTGCCATATCTTGCCACAAGTTTAAAAAGTTACACTTTCTGAACAGTTGGACTTATTTTATTGGGGGGAAAACTGGTTTTTCTTTGTTTTTATACTGCTGCACAAATGAGTTGGTTCAGTAATAAATATGTGAGACCTTTTGTTTTTTAAAAAAAAGTTTATTAAGCTCATGTTTAGGAATTTTCCACCTAAAAATCAAACTCCCATTGAAAAAGCATCCTTGAGTATACTTTTCATTTATTGGTACGTTTCTATTTGCTCTGTCATAGAAAGGATGTAAGACGGCCAATCCTGCTGTAGGTCTGACACGGCACCCATGTGTTACTAATAAAAACCCTTCCCGTGCTTACTCTAATGGCTTGAGGGTGAGATAAAAAAGCATTTTGGAGTTCTCTCAGTGCACCATTAAGATATCACCAGACGCTCATTGTGACCCTAGCTGTCACTTCTAATATTTTAACCCATGATATATGGATTTTTAAAATCTAAATGCTACTCTTTTCATTTTGGTTTTTAAAATTTTTCCATGTTCACAAATAATGCATGGCAAAATGATAAAACCTGATGTTAGTCTGGAAATGGAAGAGTGTTGATAGGGGCAATCTAGTAAGTCTGCCCTGGGCAGATTCACTCTGTGGGAGCATGAGCAATCTTGGGAATGAGGAAGTCCGGTTAATAAAGACAAGGCAGTGGTGTCTTACATATGTGTACATGGCTGTCATGATAAGAGAAGCAGCTTCCATTTATTAAGTACATACTCCATATGACACTATAATAGCAGGGGCTTTACATACACTCATCTTATTATTAGCTCCAATTTACAGAAGAGGAAATTGAGGCTAGAGAAGGTATGGACCCTGCTCAAGGTGACTCCGCAATATTAGGTTTCAAACCCATGTCAGCCTAGCTCCAAGGTCTCTGCTCTTGACCATGATGAGATTCTGCCTGACGCTGTGATAACACACCTTAGCATCAGGAAGTCCTTATCTGCTTAGAAACTGCTGAGAGAAGCGAGGTAGATTCTTCTTACACTCACACTAACGTTAGGTCTCCACTGGGTCATAATTCTGCAGTAACTGCACCTCTCTGAACTTCCCAGGTTTTAACTTGAAATATCAAACATTTCAAGCCTCCTAGATAGACTAGACTAGATCTCAGACATTGTCATGCAGGACCTAGTCAGTGAATCTTCCCATGTAGTTGTCGTTCGTTAACAGAATTAACAGGGTTAGGACTGGAGGGGCCAACACTTAGAATATTTGGTAAAGTCAGGAAAGAGGTTTTACGAAGAGGACCTAAACAATACCAACAAATGTTGTCTGCCACACTCTACGCCTTTGGCTAACCAATATTTTTATTTACTCATAGAACACATTCATCCCATCACCATGAGGATAATTCCAAGTTATGGCAACCACTCAAAGGTCAGTTTCTGTAGTAAATCATAACTTGAGTTCTGCCCATCCCAATACAATGAAGAGAGGTGTGTGGGAGCAGCCATGAAATTCCTTTGGAAAGTAGAACTATAGGAAAATAGAGAAAAGCAGTTTAGTAAATATATATATTTTTAGTAGCCCAGAGAGAGACACAAGAGAGAAGAGAAAGGGTGGAAGAAAGCTGAGAACTGGAGTAGAATATGCTGGGGAAGGAGGTCATCTAGGAGTCATGGCCCCCCATCAGGAAGAACTCTATATCCCACGGACCATCTCCAGACAAAATTGGAAAACAGGCACACTTGTATTCCAGACAGTATATTCTGATATGTAACTCAGAATAGTATGTCCTTATCCTTCTCTTTATGCTCTTGGATCCTGTTTCAGTTTGCTAAGCTGCCAAAAGCAGATAACCTAAAATGCATTGGCTTTAACCATGGGAACTTATTAGCTTACAAGCTTACAGTTTGGAAGCCATGAAAATGTCCAAATCAAGGCATCATCATGACTCTGTTTTCTTTCTGAATACCAGCTGCTGGTGATCCTGGACTTCTCTTTCACATAGCAAGGCACTTGGCAGCATCTGCTGGTCTCTCCCTTCTCTTCCAGATTTTGTTGCTTTAACTTCTTGATTCCATTATGCTGTCTCAATCTCTCTCTCTCTCTCTCTCTCTCTCTCTTCATCCAGTTTAAAAAGGACTCCAGTAAATAGATTAAGACCCACCCTCGGCCAGGCTTTAACTGAAATAACCTAATCAAAAGATCCTACTTACAATAAGTTTACCTTTTGGATTAGCTTTAAGAACATGATTTTCTGGGGTACATACAGATTCCAACCACCACAGACCCCTTCTTCCTATGCAAATGAGAATCTCCTTTACATTAAAGGATAAGCCACCAAGGAAATATATTGTAGCAAACACTGTTGGTTGTGTATTTCACCTTCTCCCTTGTTGGCAGACCCTTGCTTTTGTCTGGGTGCCCATCCCTCCTCTTTGTGGCTCAGGAGTAAATCTTTATTAGTTTCAGACAACCGTGGTCATCCCATTCGTCTTGCCAAGGACTGGTATACAGTGTGTGCATAGTTTAGTTCTGGCTGAATGCGGCATAGGAAGAAATCTTCTAGAGGAGCTTGTGGGAAAATATTTCCTTACATAGGAAGAAAATGTTCCTCTTATTCTGTTCAGTTTTATAGTATCTGGATGTAATAACTTGAACTGAAGCAACCATATTTTAACCATAAGACTAGTCAAGGATAAGGTTGACCCTATGTGGAAGACAGAGCAGAGAGACAGGAAGAATCTTTATCTTGATAACATAATTTAACCACTGAGTTAACCAAATCTGTATCTGTCCTATCTAGTAATTTCTTGTTATGTGAAATAATATATCCCATTAATTAACGTAATGGGATAAACAAGCCATTTGAGTTGCCGTTTCAACTAATACAGTTATTTTCAGAAATATTTGAGTTTTAAAAGGGACACTAAATCTTTATGAAAAAAAGAATGAATTTTTATTATACTATCTCAGGAATCCTCAAGGAAGTAGAAGGGATGCTTTTTTTAATCCAAAATGATCTGTTTATCTTTCTTCAAATCATTCCATATAGGCAGCCATATACTCTGCCTCTACTTAAAGGTTTGGTTACATAGAAAAGAAAACCAAAATTACAGTGGCTTAACCAAAATAGTTTTATTTTCTTATATATGTCAACTAACCTAGAGGTAGCCCGGGACTTCTAGGGCAGTGCCACAATGATATCAGGGTATCGAAATCTTTAAAATGTGATTTGCAGTCCCATGCTTACTGATTTGAGGTCACAAGAGGCTTCCTCATCTCTTGCATAGTGTTTGTATTCCAGGCAAAAAGATGTGAAAATGTATCTGCATTCTGAGTCTTCATCCTTTTGAAGAGCTTTCCTATAATAGAGCCAGCAACTTCTTCTTATATCTCATTGGACAGAACTATTTCACATGGCTACCTCTAGCTGCAAGGGAGGCTGATGAATGTATATTTTTTGCTGAACACATTGCCATTCCAAACAAAATTCAAATTTTGATATTAAGGAAGAAGGAGAGAATGGATATTGGCTAGGCAAGGGCTGCTTGCCACAGTCCACCCCTATGACTAACCAATATTGTCATATACTCATAGGACACATTCATCCCATCTCCATAAAGATAATCCCAAATTCTTATCAAATTATAGCAACCATTTCAAAGTTCAGTTTCTATAGTAAATAAAAACTTTCATTTTATCCTTCCTAATACAGGACATGTGGCTGCCATAATCTTTCCTATATCCAAATTGAGACTAAAACTCTTCCCTGATACATATTAATGAGGTCTTGATTTTTTAAGAAAAATCTTTATTACCTATGCATCAAGGAAGGCACATTTTCACCATAATGCTTTCTTTTCAAACGTCTGAGAAATAGATCATTTAGTGTAATGTATTTCTTCTCAGTCAACAAAAAGAGAAAAATTTCTAACAAAGAGTGATTTCTTAGGGGAATTCAGAGGGAAATGCAAAGAATATAATGTTCCTCACAAAGTAGTTGTAGTTAATGAAATAATAAGTAGCTGGAATTAGGCAGGAAATAGGGTAAAGAGAATTATTTGAAACTCCAAAAACATTTCTGCTTTGGGCAGACTAACTTTATAAAACCTAGATTTTTTATGTATACCATGGGAATACTACCTAACATGTAGGTAAGATAATTATGACTATGATGGGCATGGACTGGATTTGTCCTTCAAAATTAAGATTTTACTTAGTTATAACTGCTGATAAAACTCAACTGGTATGGTGAAATATTTTTTTCCCCTCCAGGGCCAAGTCCAACTCTGCATTTCCTAATAATAGTCTCAGCTACTTTGGGATGCAGAATCAAATGATAATAATAGGGATAATAATCTTAATAACAATTATAGAAGCTAACATTGAATAAACATTTATAATAGGCCAGACAATTTTCTAAGTATTCTACGTGTTATTAATTCATTTAGTCCTTATAACAGTCCCAAGAGGGAGGGATATTATTTTTACTTTTCTGTTGTGTTCTACCCTTGGCAAGCTTAACTGGGCTCAGGAAAAAAACAGAGCTCTACTTGTCAAAGGTCTGCTTTTATTAGAAGGAGATGAGATAAAGGAAGCTATAGAGGGTGAGGAGGTTGGAGACAGGTAGGAATAGGTACAACAACTATGACTAATGGGGCAGCTCTGCATATGTATCTCCTTTCTTCCCTCCTTCCCTCAGGTCTCTAGTTTGTTACTTCTAACCTACATACCCCAGTGGTTAAGGTCAATGGCATTTTTGAAACCCAGGCTAAAAGCCATAAAAATTGAGCTTGGGAGTTGATACCTTGAGTAAATTACAAAGTAGAGATTCATTGTGAGATTTTTAAAAGGTGACATAGCTCTGATTGCATATAACAGATGGTGCTCTATGAGAAAATGAATTTAGATAAAAGAACAGAAAGGATTTATTAGAGAACATTTAGAAATTCGTAGGGATTACACCCACAAAGACAATACTTCTCTTTAGAAACATTGATAATTCTTGTTCATCTAGAATCCAGGTACATCAGGGAGTGGATTGCATAAAAGAATTTATAATTGCATGATAGTATTTATAGGAACGATTTCCACTCCTATTCTTTGTACTGTAAAGGAGAAGCATATACCAAAAAGAAGAGGGAAGTCAAATTCAAGAACAATAGAAAGAGTTCAATGATCTAAAATGGTCAAGCACCAACCTGTGCATTGTACAGTGCTGAGAACAACACAGTAAGAATTGAAAAGATAAAGTCTTTTCCAGTAATAAATCATAAACTCATCTTGACTACTAATAAAGGGGTGTAGAGCTGGAAAAATATACTGGTCAAGGCTTTCCTGGTCACACTTGATGGAGGAAGAGATGGGGAAAAAGAGTCTTAAAATGGCAACATGAATTCTGACAAAAATTTTAGGACAGAGGATCAAGATTTTCCAGAGGACAAAGGAGCCTTTTGGACCAGTGCAGCCCTAGTTTTCCCATACTCCAGGCTACGGCTATAAATGAGGTCATGGTGGTATAAATAGCCCGAGCATTACAGACTCACTGCCACTATTCACATAAGTCAGGCTCTTTGCCACCCCTCTTGCTTCTGGATCTCCTGGGGTGTCATGGAGAACCCACTCATCTGCCCTTCCATTCCAGCCTCCTCGGTGACGTGCACTGTTTGTCCTGCCTCCAGGGGGTGGCACATCATTTCTGCCACTACCAGTGCTCTCTAATGCTGACTTCGTGACCAGGTCACTCATGTCTAATCTTCCCAAAGCTTTTAACTATTACAGTTAAAAATGCTCCCTGTTCCAGAGCCATTCCATGTTATTCACAGCTAGGGGTCATGCTCCGTCGTGTTGGCCCCAAAGGAGCTCTACACATCTCTCAGAGCATCTTGTTTCTGCCAGCAGCCCCTCCCTCCCTAATGCCCAGACCTAATTCCTAGGGCCATTCTCTATCTTTGAGAAGCAAAACAAGGTGCAGTTAGAAGTCCTCTAAGATATTTACTGCCCCTTCCTCCCCCTCTTCATGCTGCTTCCATGAGTAGATGAAAATTTTCTGTTTCCCATAACAACAATTCCATGTCCTCCCATCGTTATCTCACTTCCCAAGGAATGGAACCTGGGATTTCTCCCAATACAACACACTAGCAACTGCACCAACAATATCCTGAGCACCAACGAACAATGAAGGAGGTTTCACAGCTAGTGAAAAGTGAGGGGGGAAATGTTGCATGGGTGATGCGCCGTATTTGATATCTATTATGCTGACACCCTCTAGTCATTAAAGATTTTTTAATGACAATGTATGGCCTGCCCTCCAGTCATATTTATAATATTTATTCTTGTACCTCCTGGCCAAAGCTTACTGGGCAACGGGTGGAAACAAATAAGCTTGAAGGAGCCACTCCAGAGGCTAGCTCTGTGAGTCAGGGTCCCAGCAAGTAGAAGGTGATATACTCATATTGGATATTGAGAAGAGTTTAATGAATGTATAGGTGGGGACTTGGTGCCATGCCCTGGGGCTTGCAAGGGCTGGGAGCTTTTGCCCATCCCTTGACCTGAAATGCTAGAGGAGGTAGAAGTTACTGGAATTAAAAGAAAGTAGCTGTATAGAGAGGCCCACCTGACAGGAAGCATTACTTTTGGTGGAGGGATGGGGTCGATCCATGGCAAGCCAGCAGGAAGTGACGGAGATAATGTACATCCAACTTCATTCTCTTCCCACCCTTTAATTTCCTGCCAGTGCCTCTCATTGGCCAAAACCAACCAAAATACAGAGTGCAAGGGAGCCTCTGACAGTCCATACGGGTCAGCTTCCTAAAGTACAGAGCAGAAGGGAGCTGGGTGGGTGGGAGTGGGTGCATCTGGAGAGGCAAACAGTTATATCGACCAGAGTCTACCTCTTCTGACATTCAGCACTCACTCTTGACCAACAGGGTGAATACACAAAGATCCATCAGCAATTCTCTCGATACAAGACACACAATAAGATAAAACTAGCTATCACCAGTGATCCTCATATAAGAAAGCAGGAGAAATTTTTTAAGGAATTAACATAAAATGTAGCTGCTATAGTTTTGCTTTCAGTATTTAGTCATGAGGCCCAAGTTGATAACCACAAATGATAGAACTTCAAAGAGAAATATATAAATCCACAGTGAGAAATTTCAACAATTGTCTCAATAATTGATACAATAGAAAATCTGTAAGGACAGAGAAGACCTAAACAATACTCTCAGCCAATTCTCCATGACATTTATAGAACTCCAGTCAACAGCAAAATATACATCCTTTCCAGTGCACATAGAATATTTACTAAGGTAGACCATATTCTGAGCCATAAAACAAGTCACAATAAATTTAAAAGGATTCAGATCATCCAAAGCATATTTTCTGGCAATGGAATTAAATTAGAAATCAATAAGAAAAAGTTATCGGGAAAATTCACAAACATTTGGAAACTAAGTAGCATGCTTTTTAATAACATGGGTCAAAATAAATAAAAAGGAAAATTAGGAAGTATTTTGAACTTCTGCTCATCATGAAACGCCATTAACAAAATGAAAAGCAAGCCATGGTGTCAGAGAAAATATTCATTGTGCATTTAGCTGATAAAGGACTACCATCCAGAATGCATACACAATTCCTAGAAATCAATAATACAGAGACAAATAATCCAATTAAAAATTGGGCAAGAGACTTCAATAGGCTACTAACAAAAGAAGTTATCCACATGGCCAACAACAGGTGAGTGGATAAACAAAATGTGCTGTATCCATACAATGGAATGTTATTCAGCCATAAAACAGAATGAAGTTTTCATGCATGCCACAACATGGATGGAACTTGGAAACATCATCGTAAGTGAAAGAAGCCTGACACAAAAGCCACATATTATATGATTCCATGTACATGAAATGTCCGTAATAGGCAAATCCACAGTACATTTGTGCTTTCCATGTGCCAGGTGAAAGGAGAATGGGGAGTGACTGCTAATGAACATGAAGTTGCTTTTGGGGTTGATGAAAGTGCTCTAAAATTAAATAGTGGTGATTGATACACAACGTGTGCATATACTAAAAACCACTGCATTGTACACTTTAAAAGGATGAACTTTATGGTATGTGAATTATATCTCAATAAAGCTGTTATTTTCAAAAATAGATTAAAGCAGAAATGGAAGTCTAAATAGATTTCTAGGATAAAGAAGCTTGACATGAATACTGAATCCAAGGCATAAAGTAAACGGTAATCAAAAATTAGTAATAATAAGGAAAGCAAGAACATGGAAAAGTGGCTCAGAACCACGGAGGGAAAGATGGTCCAGCTGACTCTGGAGTCTGCAAGATAGTGCCTGATACTGGGTTTCTGCCTACTTCTACTTCAGATTTACCATGGAATGTACCAGATAATCTCTACCCCATAGTCCAATTCATTAATACCCCATCTCCACTTGTGAATTGCTAGTTGATTATGGTTACCTTCACTCATTATGTATTCAAGGATTAAGGCGCTGAGTCCTGAACAATGCTTGGGAACCCTGCCTCCTCTGATAAACCCAATAGGTTTCCCAGACGAGCGGGAAACACATAGTGATCTTTCTGTGACAGCAGTGATGCTGGAATTCCGGAAAGATGTGCGGGCAGTGCACTGAAGATCTAGCAACCTTAGAAACTCTTCCAGAGGTCTGGTGCCTGGGAAGAGGACGTCTAGAATTGCTGGAGATTGCAAGAGGTATAGACTGGTTATAAAGGGAAGTCGATCCCAAGTCAAGATGAGGCATTTACTAGTGGGGTTATCAGTTGAGTTCAGAGTATTCTGAGGAAGTGGACACAGGGTATGTTGAGGCAATTGTAATTCTTCCCTTTGATGCGAATACAGATTAATACCATTTATGACCCAAACATCACTGACAATCAATCCACAAACCTTCAATTAGCTTTCAACTTGTTCCAGTACTGTGCTAATTTGGCAAGATGCTATTAGGCTACCTTGTTGAGGGAAAGATAAAGTCATTAGGTACAGAGGCTAGAGCTGCTAATGACAGGAGGAAAGGTGGATAAATGTAAGTGACACAGAACACTGGCTATGTACCAGGCACTGTGCTAAGCTTTTGAAAGGTTTTCATTCTTTTAATCCTCACAATTCAATGCTTGCTGTGGGTTGAACTGTCTCCCAAAATGACATGTTCAAGTCACAGCCCCCAGTACCTGTGAATATGTCCTTATTGGAAATAGAGTCTTTGCATATGTAGTCAAGTTGGGTTCATACTGAACTGGGGTGGGACCAAAATCCTATGACTGACGGCCTTATAAAATAGGGAAATTTGGACACAGAGACACACAGGGAGAAGGTCATGTGATAACAGAGACTGAAACGCCACAGCTGCAAGCCACGGTATGCCAAGGATTGCCAGCAACCACGCAAAGCTAGAGAAGGCAAGGAAGGATTCTCCTCTGCAGAATGGGCCTTCCATGATCAAATCCCATGATTTTGGACTTCTAGCCTCCAGAACTGTGAGATAATAAACTTCATTTGTTTCAGCCATGCATTTGATGGTCATTTGTTATGGCAGCCCAAGGAAACTAACAAAGACCCTATAAGGGAGAGATTATTACCTTTTCGTGGGTGAGGAAAGTGCTGTTTGAAAGGGATGAATAACTTGACCAACGGCATATCGCTGTGGACCCATGATTAGAAACCAGTGTCAGACACCTGAAGTTCATTCTAACCCCTACACTATATGACCTCAAGGAAATGTAAGGACCAGAGGTTGTTAAATATAGATGTCCTTTTTTCTCTAAATAAGACATTTATATAGGAAAGGGAAGTAAAAGTGAGGGTCAATAAGATAAATTAGTTATGAAAAAGGGAAGTTAAACATGAATGCACAATGAGCTGAACTGAATGGTGACCTATGTGGGAAAGGAAATTTGGAAATGAATCTGAACTCCACCTTGCAAAACAAGCGCACGCTGTCAGATGAAGTGAAAGCAAAGCAGAGTCTACCAGGAATCCCTGTAATCAGCCAAAATATAGATTGCATTCCATAAAAATTAAGACACTTATTAATCATTGGTGGTCATGGGCAGTTGTGATGGTTAGTTTTGTGTATCCACCTGGCTAAGCCAGAGTACCCAGTTATTCTGATAAACACCAATCTGGGTATTTTATAAATGTCATTAGCACCTACAGTCAGCTGACTTTAAGTCAAGGAGACTATCCTCGATAACCTGGGTGGGCTCATGCAATCAGTTGAAAGGTCTTCTGCACAAAGAAGTTTCCCTGACGAAGAATAAATTCTACCTGTGGACTGCACCTCCTGATAGCGTCTAGCCTGCCCGCCTGCCCCAAGGATTTTAGACTTGCCAGCTCCCACAATCACATAGCCAATTGCTTGAAATAAATCTCTTTATAGATATATAAATACATAAAAATATAAATTGCTTATAATATATTCATATATACACACACACACATACCCATATCTGTACATGTGTGCATATGTGTGTGTGTGCATCCTACTGATTCTGTTTCTCTGGTGAAAATCTGGTGCACGCTGCTGGACTGTGACCAATCAGAAGTTAGAAAATGAAGTATGATAACTATTGCTTATATTTGTCTCCAAATCCAACTGCATCGCATACTCATTAGATTGCTACTATTGGTTTAAAACATGAGTGCAAACTTTTTGAAGATTTGGCTTAACTTTTATTGAGGCAGGGTGAACTAGAGCTATAAAGCATTCTTTAGCACAGAACATCAAACATACCTTGGGAGGAGAAAGCAGTTTTCTACTGGCCACAGACACACAATAATTATCAGAACTGAGACTTATCAAAAGACACACTGTCTGGAAGGAATTGTATCTGTCTTAGTGGGATCACTGTTGACTTTCAAGCTAAAATTGACCAGGGCCAAAGCACTAGAAACTGCCTATGTATTAGTAGACAGAGCTTCCTAAGGACAGCCACATACTCATTCACACACAAGCACTCCCCTTATCCTGGAGCCTGGCACACACAGCTGAATTTTTTCCCACCCATAGTGATTTAGATGAGGAATGAAAATAAAAGTGCAAGATATAATCCCCAGCCTCCATAAGTTTGCGGTGTCCTCGCTGAAACATAACTAATATGCATGAAAGAGAGAAAAACAACAACAAAAAGTAGTGGATAAGTGAGTAAGGAATGAAGTGTTATACACTGTGGAAAAAGGACATTAATGTGGGCTACCATCATTAATGAAGACTTTACAGGAAGGCTTGCACCTGAAAGGATTGAGAAAAGTGTTGGCCAAATTGTCTACCAGGACACATTCACTTTCTTAGTGACTCGAGTTTTCCAATTTGAAAAAGCAGAGGAGCACATGTCCTGTCCTATAGCTGTCCATTATCGTTGGTGATAATGACCAAGATCCTTGGGATGAACATGCTAGGATGCTGAGAGAGCTGAAGGGAGAGCTTCATCCTGCTCACCAAATAGAAGAGGCAGGAAGATTGAGGGGTAGGTACCGAAGCCTGAACAACTGCGTCCTCTCATGTAAACGGACTTACCCAATGGCACAATATTGTTGTCTCATGGGTGGTGTTTCTCCAGCATTTTCCTGGCAAGAACTTATCGTGTGGATCCCTTTTCCTCAGTTCTTATTCTTTGGACTCTTCAACAATCGCTAACGGTTATATAGTACTATGGTAGGTTGAATTATGAACCCCAGAAAAACCATGTTCTTAATCTTAACCCATCCTTGTGGGTGTGAACCCATTCTAAATAGGACCTTTTGAAGATTCTACTTTTAGTTAAGGTGTGGACCAACTGAGTGAGGTTGGGTCTTAATCTAGATTACTGGAGGTTTTAGGAGAGAAAGCCATGGAGAAGAGCTAGAAACTGGAAGACACGGAACCCAGAACAAAAAGGAGAGGCATTGCCGTGTGACAGGAAAGCCAAGGAACCCAATGGTTGCCAGCCATCCAGAATGCTAACAGCCTCAAGAGGACGCCCAGCCTTCCAGCCTCTGAAACTTGAGCAATGAATTCCTGTCATTAAGCCAGCAGCCTGGAGACGAAGACAAGTACTGGCCATGTGCCAGGGACTGTCACAAGAGCTTTAGAGATTTAGAGGATTAATATACTTGATCCTCTTGAAAGAGGTGTATGTGTTAGTGCTATTAGTATTGCCCCAGTTTACCAATAAGGAAACTAACGCACAGAGAAGTGACTTGCCCAAGGTGTCATGGAAACGGTGGATTTGAATCAAGACGGTCTAACTGGAGTCCATGCACTTAACCCCCAAGCTACAAGGCAATCCCCTCAGCACACCACTGTGATGCTTTGCAGTTGTTTAGTATTTCCAAGCAAAGGGAGAGCCAGCATAAGGCTCTCCCAGATAGAGTTGCTGCAAGGGATTTTGTGCAGGAGGCATCTACGGATTGCAATTTCATCTGGATAACAGGAGGATATAGAGGCCACTTTACCATCCAGATGCCCTACCAATGACTTCAGAGCCTGGTGTGGAGGGTGTGGCTGGGAGAGGGCTGGGCAGCAGAAGAAGGAGAAATGATAGTGGGAGGAGGGATTGTGGAAGTGGACAGCAGGAATAGATGCAAAGTGGAGTCATAATCTGGAATGGGTTGGAAGGCTAAGAAGTAGATTAAGCATGCTGGATTCACTTGGTTTCATTGACAAATAGAACCACAAGTTTCACAGCAACAAATTATCCAGGTCTCCCAGGTCTTCTGTCCATGCCGAAATGTTAATGCAATGAATCACAAGGAATGTGGTGTCAAAATTGGTGGACTACCAGCCCAAACTGGGAAATCTCTGGTTTATTTAAATTTCCATGACAATGAGATTAGACCAGGGTGTGTTTGTGAATCTTTGGCAAGTTCACAAAGGCATGGATGGCCTGTGTATTTTTTTTTTCTTTACCCTTGAATAGTCAATCAGCAGATATTGATATTGAAACTACCTTGGGGCAGATGCCCTGGTACATGCTGGGGAAAGGAGATGAAAGGATACAGCCCTCGTCTTCAAGGACCTCCGTGAGCAGTAGGATGTTTCCTGATCAATGACAATGCAGTAACGGTGAAAACAGGGTACAAGATGCCAAAAAAGTGGTGGGATGGGGGAAGGAAGAGCAAGAATATTCAAGAAAGCTTCTGTGTGGAAGTGCCATGGCTCACTATTGCAAGAAGAGGAGTCTGCCAAATGGAAGGGGAAGGGGAAAGAAGGATATTTCTGGCAGAAGGGACAGCTGTACAGAAGTGTGATAGAGCATGATGAACTCATGCACTTATAAGATGGGACTCATTACTGCTATTTTCCTTTCATTCTCTCCTAGGTATAGCTAGTGATGGGTTGGTGGTAGGTGGTGGGGAGAAGAGACATTGGTATTTTTCTGTCCATATGCTGTGCATTGGAAAATATCTCCCAATTGAAAAGCACAATGGAAAGTTCTGGCTGTATCTATAACAGTTCCCTAAATTGCTTTTTTTCTATCTTACTGCAGGGAATTCATGCACCTCTTTTGTACCAGCGAAACCAAGTCTCTTCCTGGGATGACAATGGCACCGGCTTATAATATATGCTATTTCCTGCCCATGGCAAATTTCCCCCAATCTGATTACTACCATATTATTATACTCCATTATCATATTACCCTTTTTAACATATAGATAGAATTGTTATTTTTTTCTAAATGCTTTAAATAATTTTTACCACTTTAAACACTCTTTAAATCTTTTTCAATGAAGGTTACTCATTACTGGAGAGATTTATTCACCCCTGGCTCTTTTCAGAGGGCATGGCATTAAGGAGATAACAGGTTTTGGCAAGTTATTAATGAATGGTTAAGCCCACAGGTTTCATTGTAATTCCTGGCACAGAGATTAGGGTAATATTTTATATATATATTTTTTTATTATATGGAGCTTGATCATACAATCCCCCCAAGCTGCCACCCCCACCCGAGGACCCAACTTTGTGAGAGTCCCAGTGGCAAAACATGGCTTGCAATTGCCTGGAAGAGATCAGAGAGTGTCTTAAAAACAAAGTAGAATGTGCCTCTCTCTGCTCACGACAACCAGAAATGGAAAAGAACACAGAACCAAAAATAGTAGCACCATTTACTCTGACAGAATAGGAAACTAGCAGCTTCTGCTTGTGAGTTTTAGGATCTTGAACAAGCAACACCTCTCTGACTCCTTTTACTCATTTGTCAAATAGAAATGATGAAAGATGCAAATGTATTTCCCTCAACAGAGTCCAGAATTAGTACAATTTTGAATCTAATTTGTACAGCTCTGAATTTTATCAAAAGAGAGACCTAAAATAGTTGTGTAGTCCACCATCCAAATGGCAGAGATTGCCACGGATTGTAATAAAATTCTATTTATAGGAAGAATTCTGGAGCCACATTTACAATTGTCTGTTGGCCAAAAGAAACGCATGATTATTGTATGTACCATTTAAAGTACAATAGAACATTCTAATGCATGAACGAGCAATCTTGAAGTTATATGTTATGAACACTTATATGTTACAACTTTTACAAAGTGTTATGTGTAGTAAGGAAGAAAAATTATATGTTTTAGAGTCCAAAAATATAGTTCCTAACGTCTGCTTGACTTCTGTGTGACTCCCAGACCATCTACAACTCAAACTGTTGGTTCTCAAACTTTTTTACACAGGTACCCCTATCTGCAAAGGGGAGCTAAAAATCTTTTGCCCAAGAATCAGGGGAGAAGCCTGTAGTCATCTCTTGTAATCATAACATTCTCTTTTAAATATTGACTTATTGTAAAAAATCTATTTGAACTTTGTCTTCTAATCCATATTATATGCATTCTTGATTTTGAAATAAAAATATTTTTAATTAATCATTGTCAGGTAGAAATTACCTTCCAGAAGCCGTGCTGTGCTAATGCTATATATCCTGGGGGGGTACAAATATGCCAATTTTTAAAGTTCTAGCCTAAGTGACTACACAGCTGAGAAAACTGATATCACTATAGACTCATGATACCCAACGTAAAATCGACACCCAACATGGCCCAACTCCACAACGACAAATTCATAAACCAAACTTCCAAAGCTCTGGCTTCCTTTCCCCAACTATCCTACTGAGCAAATGATCCTTTCTTGCCCTTGAAAGAGAAAAGTGAACCTGTCAGGAACTTTCTCACGTTCTCTCCACACCGTCCACCCACCTACCTGCACTGTATCCTCCATCCTTTCTGTTACCACATACAAAGTGTCTGTCCTCCTTTCCAAGGGCTTGGGGTCCCCACTTCCTCTTGCCTTCTCGGGGACATATTCTGTGTTGTCTCCCTTATCTTCTGCATCTTTGACCTCCCCTTCTTGAATGGATACCCATTGGTATCAAATATGTTTTAGAAACTTCCTGCTGGGAAGCGGGTGTGGCGCAATGGATAGAGCACCCGTTTACCATATGAGAGGCCCCGGGTTCGCTTCCCGGCGCCTCCTTGTGAGGGCAGGCCGGCCGGCTCGCGCGGCGCCGTGGGCTGATGCGGCAAGACCTCACAGCAAGGGGGAGATAAGCAGACACAGAGAAGACACGCAGCGAATGAACACAGCAGCACAAGCAGCAAGGGGGGGATAAATAAATAAAAAAAATAAAAAATAAATAAAATCTTTAAAAAAAAAAAAAAAGAAACTTCCGGCTGAAAGAAGAAGCGATAGAAATAAACAACCCTCCCTTGATCCCATATTCCTTTGAGCAAACCACTCTCTCCATATTCCCATTCAGAACCAAAGCTGTTCAGAGCTGTCGCTCTTGTGGTCCATTTCCTCACCTGCCCTTCACTTTGAAAATTATTTTTAGATTTCATATTAAAACTATATCTCTATATATAGAAATAGATATGGTTTTAAAAATTCAAACATTACTACAAGGTGTATATTGAAAAAAGTAGCTCCCTTCCCCACTTTCCATGCCTGAGTCCTGCTGGCCAAGGGCCAAACACAGGCCAGATTTTAGCTCATCTTTTAGCTTTTTCTTTAGAGTTTATACTCCCATTACTAAATAATATTCTGGGACATTATGTAACTGCATACACAATATGTAATCATCTATAAATTGAATTTTTCTCAATATTATGTGTGAGAGGCATCTGTGTTGATTCGTGCAGCCATTCGCTTCACTAGGCGTTCACCTTTACTACTGTGTAATGTTCTATTTTAATGACTATGTGACAATTTATATGTCCAGTCTCCTGAGAATAATCATCAGAACTGTTTCCGGGTTTTTGCTATTATAAACAATGTTACTATGAACATTCCTATACATGTCTCTGGGCATATGGGCAAAATGTTCTATTTCTACACGTGGAATAGGAGGATCAAGGGTTATGCACATCATTATCGCCAGTTGATAATGTCAAATTATTTTCCAAAGTAATTTGAACAATTTTACACTCTCACCAGCAATATAAAAAAGTTCCTGTTCTTCCACATCCTTACCGGCATTTGGTGTTTTCACACTTTAAAGATTTTTCCCTCTCTCCCAGAGAGTGCAACCACATCTTGCTGTTAATTTAACTCACATTTCTCTGATTTCTAATTATGTTTCACATCTTTTCCCTTGTTTCCTGGCCATTGGTGTTTTTTCTACTGAGAGATGCCAGTTCAAGCTTTTGGCCTAGCTCTTTCTGTTTTTCTCTTTTTCTTTTTCTTTTTCTAATTGACAGTCCAAAGGTCATTATACATTCTGGATACTAATCGTTTCTCAGATATGTTTTGCAAATAATGTCTTCCAGATTGTGGCTTGTCTTTTTACTTTCTTTATGAGGGATTTTAAAAAACAGAAATTCTTATTCTGAAAGCAAATTATTAGCCTCACTTTTTATGATGTGCTCTTTTTGTGTCTTGTTTAAGGAGTTATTTCCTACCCTAAAATCATAGGGATATTCTTCCATATTTTCTTCTAAAAAAGTGCTAACGTTTCAACTTTCACATTTAAATCCTTGATCTATCTATGATTTATTTTTGAGTATCCTGTGCCCATTTACTCTTCAAGGCCTGAAATCTAGCTCCACTTCCACCGTTTAACTGAAAATACTCTAAGGAAAGTAAGCAAGGACCTCCATATTGCCTAATCCAATTCTGCTTTTCAGACCTTATCTTATTTAATCATTCGGCAACATTCAACTACTCCCTCCTTAAAAGATTCTCTTTCCCTGGTGTCCATGATACCACATCCTCCAGTTTTTCTTCTGTATATCTGACAGCTCCTTCTTCAGTTACCTTTCAAGTATTCATTTCCTGCCTGACCTCTAAATCTTGGAATCCTCCTGGGATCCTGGGATGGTTTTTGGCTGGCTTTTCTTATCTTTTTACACTCTTTCCCCAAGCAAGCTCCTCTACTCTCAGGGCTTGTTGGGGATTGAGTCATGCATGCTCCCCCCTAAAAGGCGTGTTTTAGTTCCATGCCCTGGTACTGTGGTGTGGCCCCACTGTAAGTAAGACCTCTTCAAGATGGTACTTCAGTTAAGTAACTGAATCAGGTTGGACTTTAATCTGGATTACTGGGGTCCTTTGTAAGCAGAGTGAAAGTCGGACGGAGAGAGGAGCCATGGGGAGCAGCCAGAAGCTGGAAGTCATCTGAAACCAGAGGAGAAAGGAAAAGATGCCACCATGTGTGTTGTCATGTGATGGAAAAGGTCAAAGAATCCCAAAGATTGCTGGCCAGCCGGAAGATACTGACTCCTGGAGGAAGCAATTCTTGCTTTGAAGCCTGAGCCAATGCATTCCTGCTGTTAAATCAACCCATTTAATGGTATTTATTTTAGCAGATAGGAAACTAAAACAGGGCTTTATACTGATGGTCCCTAAAATTTAATCTCTAGCTTACGCCTTCATTTTGAACCTCAGCTGGCTACCTTATATCCCCACTTGGATGCCTCTCTGATATCTCAAAGTCATCATGTCTAAAACTGGAACCTTGACCTTCTATTCCTCCTCCGGTCTTCTCCAATTCAGTAAGTGTCACCTCTATCTACCTTGTTATATGCCAAATATCTGGGGAGGTGGTCATCCTTGATCTCTCCCTCTCCATTAACATCCAGCATCCAACACACCCATAAAGTCATACCTAGTCTCCCTCAAAATACATCCGGAATCTGTTTACTTGTTTCCATCTTCACTACTAGGCAGTCATTGTTTACCACCTGCTGGCTATAACAACCTCCTAAAATTCTCCCTGATTTAACACTTGCCCCCTTCCAATTTGTTCTCCAAACAGAGGCCAGATTACTCTTACAAAAATATAGACTGGATCCATGTCAATCGTCTGTATGAAATCCTTCAAAAGTTATCATTACACTTAGGATGAAATCCCAGATCCTTGACGTGATCTAGAAGGTACAATGCATCAAGTGGCTCCAGCCCCTGTTTATTTCTCTCTCTGAGTATTCCTTAGGGTCTACCTGGAATATTCCTCCTCAAGTTTTTTGTTTTCCTCTTCCTTCAAACCTCTGGTTGACTGTTGGTGTCTTAGACGTTTCCTGACCACCACGCAACTCCCGCCACTGTACAATGACACAGTACCTTTCCACTTTCCTCTTTATTATCTAATATGATTTGTGATTAGACGGTTGTTAGGAAATCCATCATCTGCATTCCCACTAGATTCTGAACTACTCGCAGGCAGGAGCCATGTCTGTATTATTACTATTTTCCCCTGGTCCCCCCAGGGCCTGGCACAGTGCCTAGCTCATATTAGGAACTCAGTAAGCAAGTGTTAAACGCTGAAGACTCTCAAAGGATATGGCACCCCTTTCTACCCTGAGAAGGCTGCGTGGTTTGGTGGAGCTCACTCAAGTCTCTGGGCTCTGGTCCTGGTTCTAGAGGATGATGCTGGGTGATCACTCATCATCTCTTGGGGTCATGTTTTTCTTATCTGGAAGTTTCCCCTCTCTCTGCTGTTGTTAATCCCACCCCTCTCTCCCCCGCTCCACGGGGCTCAATCATATCCCTTTTCAAGGTTAATATTTCCTTGTAAGGGGGAAGATAGCAGAGGGGAATAAAAGCTTCCCCCACAGAAGCCTGCCCAACTATAAAGTCTGCAGACACTCGTTATTATTGTTGGTTTAAAGCTGAAGTGTAATTAGTGTGTTAGCACTTAATTGTAGAGTGTACTATTAGTAGCACGAAATCCATCCATTCACCTAAGATTATTCTTGTAGGTACTTTGGACCCAATGAAGGCAAGCTTACTACCATGCCCGCATCACTGTGGTATCATTGCCCCCTGGTGGCCACATTAATGACTGCGTCCTGTACCGCTTGGAGATTTTGCTCTTTAAGCAGGGGGTCCACAGACTTTCCCAGGAGATCATGTTGTTTACTTCTCTCCAAGACAAGCCAGAGACAAAATGGCAGGAGAGAATTTTCCTGATGAGAACTTCTGTGTTGGACCCACCCTCATCTTTTCCATAAGTGCAACCCTGTCCAACCCTTTTATGCCCCTTCCCCCAGAGTCTTTTTTGTCCCGTCTCACCCAGTACCATCCAAAGAGGCAACCCCCAGAGCCATGAAGCCATTGGGTCTCAAAGGACAACTGGTTGGGGATCCACACTTTAGAGAACACCACTGTGATATTCAATCTGATAGGAGCTAGCAAATCCATATATTTAGACTTTCAGGCAGCAAATACTTTTCAAATGTATAAAATAACAAATGGCACTACCAATAATCAGATGTGTTTACTGATGTAGTTGATGAGTATAGCCATCAATAATCAGATATAGTTACATATAAGTAATTGCTGTGCATGCTTATAAAGTGTTACCCTCACACGTTTTCACGTTTCCAAATACATTTTCACTCTCCAAATCAAAAACTTACCCATGAGATACAACTCAACCATTCACAACTGTATAGCCTTGCTCTCTCCATTAAGATGAACTAGGCGAGAGGTGGGTATGGGAAACTATATTTCGAATTAATGGGAAAAGCTTTGGCAGAGCTGAAAAATTATATACTAGTTAATAGTTTTGCCATATGATCTTACCAACAGAGAGATGGGGTTTTCCAAAAGCTTCAGATAGCTACATTTGTCCTTAATGGAAACAATTCATTAAGAAATGACTAACTGGGGAGTGGATGCAGCTCAAGTGGTTGAGCGCCTGCTTCCCACATACAAGGTCCCAGGTTCAATTCCCGGTACCTCCTAAAAACAAAACAAACTAACAAACAAAGGAAAATACCAACTTGGAGGAGCTGGTATAGCTCGGTGGTTTAGTGCCGGCTTCCCACATAGGCGGTCCTGGATTTGATCCCCAGCCCCGTACCTAAAAAAATTAATTAATTAATTAATTAATTAATACAACTAGCAGTGGAAACATAGGTTTCCCTGTGATCCATATTTCTTTTTTTTTTTTTTTTTTTTGCCTATAGCACTGGACTTAGAGGCAGACAGTTCTGCATCTGAATCTTGATTCCTTCCTTACTAGTTGTGTTACTTTAGGCAACTTATTTAGCATTTCTGAGCCTTCTTCCACACATAAAATAATACCTACCTCATAACACCTGGGAGATTTAATGAGCTAGTGTACGTAAAATACTTTGCCAAGTGCCAGGCTCTTACTAAATATTCAAGATACAGTAGGAAGTTTTATCATTACTCTAAGTATTCTTGGTTTTAAGTGGTCTTGAGAAAGAAAATAACATGAAGCCAATCAAAGCTCATTGTTTGCATATAGAAAGAATATTTCATCACTTATAAGAGATTATGAGTAAGAAATAATTGACAAATAATATCCTTCCCTCCCCTCCTTCCTCTCTGTCTCCCTGTGGATCCAAGACTTTGGATCCCTCGTGTATCTGCCCTGTCTAATCCCTGTCCCTTGAATGTGGGTGGGACTGTGAATATGATGGGATGTCACTTCATGATTAGGTTAGGTCAAATGGCAAAAAAATAAAGAGATTCTGCAGATATAATTAAGGTTCCTCATTAACCTTTGAGTTAATCAAAAGGGATATTATCCTTGGTGGATCTGACCGAGTCAGGTGAGCCATTTAAAAGAAAAAAACAGAAAAAACAGTAGGGATTCTTTCCTTCTGGCCTTAAAGAAACAAGTCTCATGAGTCCCACAGCTGCAAAGAAATGAGTCTGCTGAGAACCACTGAGCTTGGAAGAGAGCCCTGAGCCTCAGATGAGACCCCTGCCAACACCGTGACTGCAGCTTTGTGAGATCCTGAGCAGAGGACCAGACTAAGCCCAGATGCTGAGCCCAGGGAATCGATATCTGTGTTAATACACACGGGCTGTTTTGAGGCACTCAATTTGTGGCAATTTGCTATGTAGCTATTGAAAGCGAATACACTCCCCAAAATACTATCATGATACTTGTTGCTGTTTTAACTTCCCAAAGAACTTGGAAAAGAACCCAGATGTCAAGACCCATTTCAGTAATTGATTGCTTCTTTGACTCATGTGTTATTGAGAAGAATATTTTTTTAGTTTCTAAGTATTGAAGACTTATCCAGAGATCTCACTATTGGTTCTAGGGCCACTTCTATTTCTTCCCTCTTGGCCCCCACGCTATTGAGGTTCTTAAATTGTACTTTTACACATGTTAGAATTCCCAAACTACATTATTTTTGTTTAAACAAGCAATTAGCTTTTAAAGAGATTTAAATAGGAGGAAACACTTACCTATTTACCCATGTATTACCATTTCTAGTGCTCTTCCTTCCTTTTGTAGATCCCTATTTCTGTCCACTATCACTTTCCTTCTGCCTGAAGGACTTCCTTTAACATTGTTTGTAGTGTGAATATGCTTGTGATCGTGCAGCTTTCGTGTGTCTTAAAATGTCTTCATTTTGCCTTTGTCTCTTGAAAGATATTTTCACAGGGTATAAAACCTAGGTTGGCAGTTTTTTCCTTTCAGTATTTTAAGATGTGATGCTCAGTATTTTAACATTCCTCTGCATATACCATGTCTTCTTTCTTTGCCCATTCTTACCATTTTCCCTATGTCACCGATTTTAGGCAATTTGTTAGGATGTTCCTTGGTTCTTTATGTTTCCTATGCCTAGGATTCCTGGAGCATCTTGGATCTGTGTGTTTATAGCTTTTATCAAATTTGGAAAAATTTTGGCCATTATTTCTTCAAATATTTTTCCTGTCCCCCTCTTTTTCCCCTCTTCTTTTGGGACTCCCGTTCCAGGTATATTAGGTTTCTTGAAGCTGTCCCTCAGTTCACTGATACTGTGCTTTTTTTTTTTTAGTGTCCTTCTCTGTATGTTTCGTTTTGGGTAGTTTCTATTGTCTTCACATTCACTAATCTCTTCCTCTGCAATGTCTAACTGGTCATTAATTCCATAGAGTGCTCCATTTTTTTTTCCATCTCAGATACTGTAGTTTTCATCTCCAAAAATTCAATTTGGGTCTTTTAAATATCTTTGATGTCTCTACTTAATATGTTCAATCTTTCTTCTACCACTTTGAACAAACAGAACATAACAATAACAGTGATAATGCCCTTGTCTGCTAATTCTAACATCTATGTCAGTTCTGGGTCAGTTTTGATTGATTTTTCTTCTCACTGTTGGTCATATTTTCCTGGTTCTTTGCATGCCTGATAAATTTTTTATTGGATGCCTGCCATTGTCAATTTTACCTTGTTAGATGCTGGCTATTTTTACATTTCTATAGATAGTCTTGAGTTTTGCTTTTGTGATGCAGTTCAATTACTTGAAAACAGTTTTAGGTCTTTCTTTTAAGGATTGTTAACCGTAACATTGTTTAGCGTCAGGCTAGTTTTTCCCCACTACTAAGGCCAAGTCCTTCTGAGCACTCTAACCCATGCTCCATGAATTACGAGGGTGCCTGGTTTAGTTGGTGGGAAAAGGCACTGTGGGAGCTCTGAGTACCATTTCCTCTAGTCCTTCCGGGTGGTTCCTTCCCTGTTCTCAGATAGCTTTCTCACACGCATGTGCTGATCACGACTCTGCTGAACACTGAAGGGGACCCTCTGCAGAGCTCCAGAGTGCTCTGTCTTCTCTCTTGCACTCTGTCCTGCCACCTGTAGCCACCTTGTTCTCCCTGGACTCTCAGCCCCTCCTCCCCAATTCAGGACATCCACCAAGCTCTTCTACGCCATGGCCTGGAAACTTTCTCAAGGCGGCTAGCAGAGGGCAATCATCGGGCTCAGTGTAGAGATTACTGCCTTTCATTGCCTGAAGGCCAATATCTTGAAAACCATTGTTTCACAGGTTTTCTTTATTTTTCAGTTTTTTCCAGTGAGAAGGTAATTCTGGTCCTTGTTACTCCATCTTCATCAGAATCAGAAGTCTCTCTGGACCATATTGCGTCAGGGGAAATGGCAGAGGGTGGGAGGCATTACCGACTTTCTTGAAGCTGTCTAGATACGTGGTGTCTATCTATCTACCTGAATATATGGTATTCATACGTCTGAGGTAACTTTTCTGTTTTACCTTATGTTTTTTTAATATAACTTTAGAGAGAGGACAGGTGAGAGGCTTCCTTTTTTTTCCCCTCTTGTGGTAACTCGTAGGCATTTTTTACTTTTTTCCCTCTAACGAGGGAATAAAAAGAATTTTTAAATTGTTGCTGAGTTTAATTCAACCCAACCTAAAAGAGGATATAGCAAGCTGAATGTTTCCCTCTAGCACTTGGAGGTGATATCACATCTGTTCTGAACAATTGAAAGTATGCTCTTACTACGTTTTGTAGTGTCCTTTGAAATTAAGATTCACCCCGCTAGGCAGATTTCACTGCTAATATCTGTTGCTGCTGCCCTTTCACCACTTAGCCGGTAAATCGTCAGTCTCATTAACAGCCAGTCGGGATTAACTCTAGAGGGGAGCAAGAACAAACTCAGCAGGAAAGTTTTTGGCCTGCCCACTATGGATATTTCTTCAATTACTCCTTTTAAGTCTTCAGAGACTCTCCTCTGAAAGGGACTGATGGTGCTTGCTGTTAACTACAAAACCTGTCAGGGGAAAGGAATGTTCTCCACTGCAGGGCTTGCTGGAGTACATCACTGTCCGAGCCATATCCCTCAGGCCCATCATTAATACTACCTGTTTGTAAAGCAACGGAAAAAGACAGCATCATCCTCTGCCGAGCGCTGAAGAACCCTTGAGAAGGGAATAAGAAATAGCGGGACCAGGGCAAGAGGCGTGGGCTTTGTAGCATCTGGTGCAACCCCTTCCTGCACCTGCCACTTGATCACCTCGTGTGATGAGCATATTAACACATGGCCTCCTTCAAGAGCAAGGACTAATTACACTACTTCTCCCCGGGGTCCCTCCCCTTCCTAAGAGCACCGGGGCTGACTTGGCCTGTCTCAGTTTGCCGGAACTGCTATGACAAACACCACACAGTGGGTGGGCTTGAACAAGCATTTAGCAGCTCACGCTTCTGAGGCTAAAGGAAGTCCAAGCTCAAGGCATTGACGAGACCCAGCTTTCTCCCTGAAACCTAGCGTTCCGGTGCTGGCTCGGGGTTGCTTGCTTGCACCTCTACCTCCCATTGCTCTCTCCTTGCAGCTCGTTTCCACTTTCTTCTGACTCCCGGCTTCTCCCTGTGTCCTTCTCCAGCTTCTGGCTTCTGGTTTCTTCTCTTTATAGGGCCTCCAATAATAGGGATTAAGACCCACCCTCACTCATTTGGGCCCGACCTTGACTGACAAGAATGTCTTCAAGAAATCCTATGCACAACGGGTTCATACCCAGAGGAATGCGGATTAAGATTAAGAACATGTCTAAACTGGGGGGCGTAATTCAATCTGCCACACTGCTTCTCTGACCTCATCCCTACCCCTCTCCTTATGCACCCGTGGGCGACCACACTCGCCTCCATGCTGGCCTCCTACAGGCCAAACATGTTTCTGCCGCAGGGCATTGTCACTTCACCCGTGGCCTAGACCACACTGCCCACTTACATTGCTAAGGGGCATTTTCTCACATCTCTCCTGACCCCCCAGTCTAAAGCTGCAGTCACTTCTGTATCTTTCCAAGCTTTATTTTTCTGCATAGCACTTATCACCACCTCACATGGCATGTGTCTATTTATGTATTTATTCTGTTGTCCCTCTAGAATATAAACTCCATGAAGGCAGGGATTTCATGTTGATCTCTCCTGTATCCCGAGCACCTGGGATAGTGCCTGGTACACAGTAGGAGCTCAAAAAACATTTGTTGGATGAATATATAAGCAAGTATGTAGAACAAACAGTGGAATAGATAGATGTACGTGGATCCTAAGAAGACTGGCTTAGTTGGGTAAAAGTGACAAATGATGTTTGGCCATAAAGTTACAATTTAATACATTGGTAATTGTGGGCATTATAAGGGTTTGTCAATACGGGGATGACCTGGAATGCTGGAGTAATCAGCTAGGAAAGCAATGAAGAGGACTTATGAGAAAATGAAGTGGCTTGGGGCTGAGACTCTCCCTACAGGATAATTAGCAGCAAGAGCCACCTAGAAGGTCAGCCCTCCACCATGGGCCCCACAGCTGACCGATGTAGGTCCCCTGGAGTGAGGAGCAAGCATGGCCTCTTCTGACCCATCCCGTTACTTAACAGCAGCACCTACCCACACACAAAAACTACCCACCAGCAGCCACACAGGACCACTAACAAAACTGAGCTGGAGTTTTGCATTAGCATGTTTCCCTCCCAAGATAGCATATCTAACACAGACTTTTGCTTTTGTTTTTTAAGAAAGAATAACCTTCTCTTTCTAGATCCATTAGCATCTGCCTGGCTCCTCCACCCTTTTCATGGTTGGTGCTGTGTGGATTTCACCCTCAGACACCCAAGAGAATGGAGGGTCTGAAGTAGACTTTTACCATGGGCCAAATATGAGGCCCCAGAGGGCACCTGGGGCTTAGTAGGTACCCAATATAATTCTGAGGAAAGAAATGGAAAGGAGCCATTTCTGCAAACAATGATGCTGGTGCCACCTGGTATGTGGATAAAGCCCATTCGGGGTCAAGGAAACTGAAGACCTGAATTTCTCTTTCCCAGTGGAGACTGGTCCAGATCACACTAAAGCTCATGTACCCTATCTGGTTGGGAACCTGACCCAACCCTTTTCCCATCATAAACACTTCTCTCTCCCCCCTTCTGTCTGCAACACCCAAAAACGGTACCTATGGACCTGAGCTTCACAGTCTTCAGAGAGACAGAAATTGGTAGCAGCCTCCCTGCGAGGATTCTTCTAGCGAGAGCCAACAGACCTCCTAAGGGAAGGGCTATAATTTCCCTCCAAGTAATTTTAACTACCAGCCCCTCACTGTGGCTTGCTCTGAAAGAGAGCAAAGAGGAAGCTCACTAGAGCTGCTATAATTGTAGGGCCTGATGAAAGGGAAGACAGACAGGAGGGAAGGCACAGCAGAAGCAGGGAGTCCAGGGACCTCCGTGAACCCCATCCTTGCTCGGGAGGGGACTTCTCTGGATAAAAGGAATGTTGGCAACAACCACTGCAGAAGGAGCAATTCTCACGTCCAGCTGGGAGTGCAGGACACGCTGTTGTGATCTTCCTAGAGCTTTCCGGCCTGATGCATCAGGCTAGAAGATAGATCAGCTGGGTTGGTATAAAAATGATGAGATGTAATCAAGCTTATGGTTAGGGAGAAAAAAAAAAGCACAAAATCTTATTTTTAAAAAAATGACTGTTTGAAAAAAATAATTCTTTTTTTCTTCACTCCAGCCAGGTTAAGTTGATAAATTTGTGGACTTGGAGACAGAATTTAGAATTTCTCTACTTTACAATAAAGTAGACTGACCCCCAAACATCAAAATACCATCTATATCATATTACCTGCCGTGTTGAATAATTACTGCAAGTGAAGAATTTCCCATGCCTTTCCACTCCCCACTATCTTGTATCTTGAGGATGAGTAAATGGAAACTTAGGTGAAATAAGTTCCCAAGGTCAAAGGTGAAACCAGGCCAGCCTCACTCCAGAGCCCAAATTCTTCTCTGCTCTCTGCAATGTGTCCATTATCCTGTGCATAAGAATAACCTGAGGTCCTTGTTAAAAATACAGGTTCTCGGGCACCAATCCCCGGGATTCTGATGCAGTTAGTTTCTTCGTGTTCCTGGGAATCTGCATTTATGACAAGCAGCAGAAGTTATTCTAAAACTGGCTTCGAGACTCACTGCCACAGGGGCTATCAAATATTCAGCATCTCTCAGTCCAACCTCCTCATTTGGTGAGTAAGGGACCAACACCCAGAGGTTAAAGACTTTCCCGAGGTCACTCCACTAGCCCCTGGGATCAGAATCCCACCAGCTGGCCCACATTCCAGTGGAGGGGAAAAAAATCATGTCTTGTAGAGGGTTTTATTCTTCCCTTAGCCTTTCAGTTCTGCAAGCAGCCAAACTCCCCTGGAGTTTCAAACAATATGTTCAAGGCCAGCATGGAAAAGTCAAACCAAGTAATTCGAAAAGTCTCAGTGCTTTGTGCCCACGTACTGCCAAAATTGGAAGCAGTGAGAATCATTTAAATATTAGTTTTCTTTAATTGTGAGAATATCAGTGTGTGAAAATTGCCATGCGTAACCTTAAGAGTTGTTACAGCTTTCTGAAAAGCAAGCTTGCCTTTCCAAGTGCCATTCAGCCAGCATTGTTCTCCCGTCCACATCCTCACGAAGCCCTGGGTGCAGCATTAGGTCTATATAATATCTAAACGTGCCTCAGAACTGATTCTTAATGGCAGATGTAAATGGAAGTCTTATAATTCTATGAGATGATTATGGCTAAATTTACTGTAAAGCTGCCAGCTGCCATTCTGAGTTAATACCCTGGGATTGGTGTTTTCTCTCAGTATTTACCCAGTTTGGGTTGAATGAGCAAACATCAAGATTGTTGGCTCAGCGCCAAGGTTCAGCAAACAATTGTTCCCCTCCTTGCGGGCTTATTTATTTATTTCTGGTTGGTCTCTGCAAGAGGCTGTCATACCAAGTCCGTTAAAGGGACCCTAAATATGCTTGCACTCTGCAATTTGATGCAGTCCCATTATTCATCGCCGGTGTCACTGCAAGCGTTAGCAAGGGGATTGCAAAAATCTTGGTTATGCGAATTTCACTGTTTTTCTTTTCAAATATGACAATAGTCTGGTACAATTTTCTTTAGCAATCATAGTTTTCTTTCTCACACAACTGTTCATAGACAGATTTATGAGCTTTCTAAATGCCCTTGGTACTGTTACTGAGGCAACCTTTCCCAGCGGATTCCAGAGATAGAAACTTCAGAGGCGCCTCACATCCGAGCAACACAACGCGTGTGTGATGGAGAGGACCGTTTTGCAGACGCACAGCGTTTGGGCTGAAATGGCTGACAAAGGGACTTGAAGAGCTGGAACGGCACGGGGTTTTGAAATGACGCCTCTAAGTGCAAGATGACACTGGAATCGCCAACCCGTTTCTTACAATCTCGTGCTCTCTTTCCTTTTTCCAGAAGCTGCAATGCCCTCTGCATTACATCACAGGAGGGGACGTGGCAGAAGAGCTCGGTGAAGTTTCCTGCCACACTCCACAGACGTCCTGTGGAACAGGCTGCTCCGGCAAAGCATGGGCAGGTTTTACCAGCCGAGCGAAGCTACTTAGCAAGATGTTTTACAGGCCTGGAGTTCTGTTACTTAAGGAGACAAATTGCCCCTGTGTAGAAGCTATTCCCTGGGAATCTTTGGCTCTTCTGGAAACAGCACAAACTGTTTCAGGCCGTTAGGATTCCACATAGTTATTTAATACCCTTATGGGAATTACTTTACCATTTTAAATCAGGGATCAGAAACTTTTCCCATAAAAGTCCATATAATAAATAGTTTCGGCTTTATAGGCCACATGGTCTGTTTTTGCCCCAAAGCAGCCAAGGATAATATGTAAACAAATGGGTGTGGCTGTGTCCCAGTTAACACTTTATGGACACTGAAATATGAATTTCACATAATTTTCACAGGTCACCAAGTATTCTTCTTCTGTTGATTTTTTCAACCATTAAAAAAATGTAAAAACCATTCTTAGCCCTTGTGTGTTATACAAAAACACGCAGTATGCTGGATTTGGCTCATGGGCCATAGTTTCCCAACCCTTGCTTTAAACCATTGACTGAGAAAACAGAAATACCAACCTAGCCATAAGCTTCCCTCATTTACTTAATCCTTTAAAGAAAGATGGTGTTGCTATGCTCTACCAAATCATTTAAGGGAAATTAAGCCAAGTTTGGTGGTATTTTTCATACCGATGGCTTTCTGGCTTCGAATTCTACATTTTGACCCAATATACTCTCTGAGATAGGGATAAACTCAGATAAGGAAGCCAGGCTCAGAGAAGCTAAGTCAGAGATCTGGGGTGATGGCTAATTTCATTTGTCAACTTGGCTGGCTTATGGTGCCCAGTTGTTTGGTCAAGCAAGCACTGACCTGATTGCTACTATGAGGGTATTTCATAAATAGATTTGCATCTATAATCAGTTGATTGCATCTATGGTTGATTGCATCTACAATCAACAGAGGACATAACCCTTAGCAACTGGATCCTCACCCAACCAGTTTGGGGTCTTAAAAGCCAGAACTGAGGATTTCAGAAATCAGAAAGAAGAATTTCAGCCTCAAGTTCAGCCAGCCAGGCTTCAGAAACACCTTTACTGGAGTTATCAGCCTGTGGTCTACTCTCTGGAGTTCAGACTTGCTAGCTCCCATGGTTGCCTGAGCCAATTCCTCATAATAAATCTCCTCATATTATATATATATAATTAATGCCGGTTCTTTTTCTCTGGAGAACCCTGACTCATGTAGCCAGTAAATAGCAACACATGTCTGAACCCCAAATCCCATAACTTTCCCATTTTAAGTAACTCTGAATCCCCAATTCCCATGGGGGCGTCTAGGTTTCTTATTATAAGCAAGGAAACTGCCATGGTGTTTGGTAAGCGAGTTTTCCTCAGAACCTGAGTAACCCCGGGGCAGCAGGCCATTGAGATCCAGTTCCTGGAAGAAGGTTAGGAGATCTAACCCTGAATTACAGAGAAGCAGGAAGAGAGCAGAAGCTTTTCTTATCACCCTCTATGACATGACCTAGGGCCCTACAGAGCTGAGCCATGCTCCCTCAGACTCCTAGTTTGAAAATTGGGAGTCTTTACAGCAGCGCTTCTCAAAGCTCTCTCCATCCTTGACTGGCCCTAGGATCAATATCGGTTGCTCATAAACACGTGAGTGTGTGTGTGTGTGTGTGTGTGTGTGTGTGTGTGTGTACAAGGGCATGGCTGGAGAAACATAGAGTGAGGACCTAATCTGTCCACCTGGCCAGGCTGCACTCGGCCTCTTCTGATAATTGGGTAAAGGCAATCATGAAATGTAAGTTGTAGGAGAGGAAGGAAACGGAGAAGGTACCCTCTGTTCTTTCTGGAAGGCAGCAGGCAAAACATCTATTGAGACTGCAGGGTCAGCAGGGAAGGAGAGAGGATTTGGAGCAATCCCCTTGGGGACCAGACACCTTTCAGAACATTAGTCTTAGTGACTGCTGCATGCCCCACCGTTTACCAGACCAACACTGTGAACTAGAGCCCATCAAAGGCTAGCTGATCTGGAGAGAATAAGGACTCTACCAACCTCACTCCCCACACAGTGAGCCTTGTAAAACAAGTCACAAGTTGGAATCAAGTGAAAGCATGCCAATGCCCTAAAAATCCCAGTCCACTGCTAGCAAAACAGCTCTAGGTCCTGCCTCATGGTCAGAACCATGGGCTCTGAAGCCAGAACTCCGGGCTCCAAGCCCAGCACCGAGACGTCCTTGCCATGCCCACAACCTTGGACATGATGCTAAATCTCAGTTCACTCACCCGTAAATCAGGCATGATGATGATAATTGTACCTATCTCCTGAGGTTGTTGTGAGCATTAAACAAACAAGCACAAAGCACCAAGAACACTGTCCAGAGCACAGCAAGCATGAAAAAATGTTTGCTATTCCTGTAATAATGAGTCAGTCGGGGCATGTTTGGGAGTGAAGTTCGGCACATAATTTTCCTATTCATGGGAAGAATGCTAATAAACTCAGTGAATTTGCTATTGGGATCAGAACTGATTTCTGTGTGACTTCCCACTTCCGTGAAAAGAATGGGATCTCAACTGAAATTGCAAACGTTTCGATGTGCAATTTGAAACCCCCTTGGCTGCATGTGAAAGGTCCTTCCCTAATATACCAATGCTCCAAGTACAGCAGGCAGGCATGTGTGCTTTCTGCTTTATCCTCTTAGTTTGCTATGACAAATACCACACGATGGGGTGGCTTCAATTTATTGGTTCACGGTTGCAGAGCCTAGAAAGGTTGCTTCCTGCCAGGGTTAGTAACATTCTGGTTGGCTGGCAGTCCTTGAGTTCCTTGGCTTTCCCCTTACATGGTGAGGTACCTCCTTCCTCTTCTGGGTTCTGTTGGCTTCCAGCTTCCAGCTTCCATCTCCTCCCTTCCTCTCTCAGAGGGGCTTTCTCTTGCTATGTCTGAGATTCTTCTTCTTATAAAGGACTCCAGTAATCCAGCTTAAGACCCAACTTCATTCAGTTGGGTCACACCTTAATTAATAAGGGGTCCTATTTACAATGGATCCATGCCCCCAGGAATGCAGATCAAGACCAAGCACCTATCTAAATTGTGGTGCATAATTCAATCTACCCCACCCTCCAATCCAGGAAGGTCAACTTTCTATCAGAGCAGAGAGAAGAGAATAAAGTTGACTTGAGAGCCTGGGTGATGGCAAGGAAGGAGTTTCTTTCCTCCTTCACTCCGATTTACTAACTCAAAAATCCCTTTTCTATCAGAGAAGAAGAATAAGCAGCTGGTTTGGCACGAGGGCTCCCAGTGGTAATTTTATGCGTAAAGGTACTTCTAGACTGGGAATACCTTGGTAAAAAGAGGCCAGTGTTTCTCTTGCTTTATGCTTTATTGCCTAACCAACTTAATCTTAATTCTTCCCTATCATTTTCAGCCTCACCCCTTTCTTCTTCCTCCCATTTTTCCTTTCTGTCTTTTGAAGCAATTATTTAGTATCCAGAGGTGTTCTATACCCTCAGTATTCACAGTGTAGTCCTCAAGTAATAGTGTTGGTATCACCTGGGTGCTTATCAGAAACGTGGCATTCTTGGAGCCCACCCCAATCCTACCGAATCAGAATCTGCATTGTAATAGGAACCCCAGGTGGCTTGTGTGCACACTGAAGTTTGAGAGGTTTGGTTCCTTACTATATCCCCATTGCTCCAGGGAACAAAGGCCAAGACAAACCTCAGGTTTAAATAGATACTGGAGCCAAGTGGAGAACTGACCCAGTGAGACCCAGCGTTCTTCATCCCTTACTTCTCAAGACTTCAAAACTGAAGAGAAAACCCAAGGACAGTAGCCAAACTTTAAAATGAATTAGTGAATGGCCTGGCTTTGTTGAGAATCAAGGGATCTTTCTTTCTAGCAGGCTTCAGAGTGGAAACAGGTTGCCCAAAACCAAAGCCTGATACTTAAGGACCCATCAAACAGAACCTTCATATAGAGTCTCAGCTCTATATGAAGAGGGAGATGTGAAAATTATACACATGTACCATTCTGTGGCTGGAGCAAGGAGTGGCTGAGGCTGCTTCACTGCAAAGAGACAGAGAGAGGGAAAGAGAGAGAGACAGAAAAGGGTGAACGGAGCAGAGCCATTCTTTGGCGTTCCTGAATATAAAGGGAAAATAATAGTCTAATATTCTAATAATAGACTCTCTGGAATAAAGAGAAAAGCCCTGATTTGTAGCATTTGTCGATTTTCATGGTGAACATGTTCCCACCATGGCTGATTTCAAACTACCAATGTGACGTCAGTGAATGTGGCGTTGGGAAGAGATGCGCGTGAACACCAGTTCGTGGTATTTCCACCATACAGATACAGTAGACGCTCACAGGCATAGATAATTGTAAAATGTAATAAAGTAATTAGGAAGTGATAAGTTCTGAGTATTTATTACCTTTGTTTTAAATATAATTACCTTAACTTTAAGTTGGTATGGTTTAATTTTTAATATGGGTGTATTTAACAACTGGGTCCAAATATTTCTGAAAATTTAACAATCAGCTTGCGTAAGCCAGTATGAGCCAGCTCTAGAACACCTCATGAAAAAAGGGAATTTGGACTAGAAATATAGGATGCTCCAAAAGATGTTTGCACAACACATTTGGGTACCAACCCTTTCATCCACATTGATGTCCTAGCTCACAGATTGCCTTAAAAGGGTTAAAAAAAAAAAAAAAAAGCTGCCTGCAGTATTTTACTCTGACAGTTCATTCTACAGACATTTCACTAAACTTCCTAAAGAACTTTTTATAGGTGTTCTCTGTATTGGATTATTTTATTTGGGAATTTTCCAGTTTCTAGTTGGAACAGTTCATTTGACTTATTACACCCATGAATTAATACTTTCAGAGATATTCCCCAAACACCATGTTAGCCTGGTTTCAACACTTCATTCATAAATCGTTAAGCCACGTTGCTTGATAATTATAATGCTTTTGTGTTACATCTTCTTTCCTATTTAGTAAAGAGAAAATGGATAAGAAACATCATCCAAGCAGTAAAAGGGAAAGAGAGTGAAATGTGTTTAAATGATATAAAGTAGACAATCAGTGTCATATCACAGAGCTGACTCTTAATTTCCACAGAAGGATCCCAGATTTTTTTTCTTTCCAGGAATCCTTGGTTGTATTTTCCTGGTGTTGTGGGACCATGGAGGGACTGTGTCAGGCGATCACCACCAGCGCCCTCATTAAATACTCCACCATCTTGGGAAAATCACTCAACCTCTCTTAAATTTGCAGACTGTGAAATGAGGGGGTGGTAGATGATCTCTAAGATCCCTTCTAGCTTTTCTTTCATTTTCCAAAAGAAAAAGTAATAATTGAAAAGAGAATAAAAAGAAAACTTCCAGGAAACCTTGTGGCTCATTTGAGGGATATGCCCAGCCTGCCTTTTAAAAATGGCTTACACTCTGTTTAATTCTTTACGAGAAATACACAAATCCATCTTTCTCCTTACAGCTTAAAAGCTCATAAAAGTGCCTTCTGTGGACATGCTTTGCATGACACACTGGCGACAGGTGAGCTGTTGTTCATGTCCTAAATATCTCGTTTTCTAGATATGTGGGTTTCTGTTTGTGGGGCCGTGCTTTCCAAGGTTCCCCCCGTCACATTGCCTTGTGGCACTGTCCCCGCCACCTCCCCTGCCCACCTGCCCACAGGGGCTGCCTCCGCCCTCCACCGATTGGAGTCCCAGGTCGCCTCCACACAATCTCCTTCCACACAGTCCCACAGCGCCTGAGGAACAGAGCCAACAACTGCAGTGTGAGTGCCCGGCCCAGGCATCGGGGTGGCGGCGCGTCCTCACAGGGCCTTAGAAAAGGAAAAGTAAGTCCCGGCGGGACGCCTGCGACGGCTGCACTTTGAACACGCCCTCGGCCAGGCAGGGGCTCTGGAGAGGGCTGGAACTGGCATCACGGGTGTGACTGAGACGCCTCCGCGCTGCTGGTTCCAGTCACAAAAGTCCCCTGCCGCCCAGATCCCAGGGCCACGTGACGCGGTTTATTGTGGCAACAGTTCCCGGCGGCGGCACAGATGCCAGAGCGCCTCCTGCCGAGCCTGCCGCTGCGGGGAACACGCGGGGGCGCACTGGGGCGCGGGGGCGCAGCGCGCGGCATGGGCTGCGGACCCTCCCAGCGCGTGGAAGAACCGACACGCGTCCCTGCGCCCAAAAAGGGCTGGGAAGAGGGCACCAAGGTAAAAGGAGAGAGGAGGAGAAAGAAAAGAACATTTCAAGCACGCCTAGCCATTCGCGATTCCCACGCTTTGGGGCGGCCAGGATCGGCTGGAGCAGGGTGCGCTGGGGCTCCCAGCCCACCCAGGGGGTGCGTTGTTGGGCGGCATGGGGAGGGGTGGCGCCTTCAGCTGCCCTCTTCCACAGGACTCCCGCGGCTGCAGGACTGATTGGGGGAGCCTGTTGTGCTCCTGAGGCTGCGAAGGCAGCGGCACCCCAGGGCAGAGGCAGGAACGCTGGGCGCCCTGTTGTGCCACGAGTAGGGTGCCTGGGAACCAGTCTCGGCTTCCGGGAAAGTGGGTCCTTTGGGAGTTACTTAGAGCTTAGCCATGCGGCTAAGTCCCCTCCGGTTACAGAAGAGAACCCGAGGTCCAGAGAGGTGGCGACTTGCCCCAAGCTGCACAGCTTGCTCGGAGGCAGAGCTGGAGTTAGAATCGAGGTTTCAAGAGTCTGGTTCCACTGCTCTTTCCACTCCACCTCAAGGTCGCAGTCCCTGGTATTTCTTCTGCAGACAGCTAGGGGAATCTTTTGGAGGGTGGGGATTGGAAGGACGGGTTGGTCAGGACAGAAATGAGGTCCACGATTTCTTCCCATCCTTCCTTCCATCAAGATTCCACAGTGAGACCTAGGAACCGACAGGGGTCCCTCGGAAAGAGAGGTTACCCACAGATAGGTATGATTTATTGTCAAAATCAAGGCACTTCTGAGAGTGAAAGGAAACACCATCAATAAGTCTGCACCCTGGCATGAGGCCAGGGTGTCCCCAGACTTGTGACCACTTTCCCTAAGAGCACTTACTTCCTCTGAGCCTGCTAGGTGCCAGTTAGAGCACCTGCTGTGTGCGAGGCACATCTGCTAGCCTCTTGGAGTGCTTGAAATACAACACACACGCTGGAAAACTGGAGTCTAGGAAAGGAGCCGTACCTGGGGCTCTTACTCCTCTTGTATTCTGCTGTCCATCTCTGCCACTGCCTGAATTGAGGCCCCTATTACCTCTTACCCGGTCCTTCTAACTCATCTGTCACCTCCCTAACCAGTCCACGCCCCGCTCCTGCCCCCACTGCCACCAATCTTCCAGAAAAGAAATTCCCTCTACTGAGCAAAACCTTTACGGTAAGGGCCCCAGCCCTTCTCTCTCCTGCCTGTCCCTACACTCGCAGGCTCTCAGGACTGCCAAGCAAACGACTTGCAGCGCCCAGCTCTTCCAGGCTGGCTTCGTCCCACCTCCTCGCCTTGCCGTTCCCTCTTCCTAGAATGCCCTCTCGGCCCCATACCCTGCCTGCCTGGAGAAGTCCCACTTACCCTTCAGTACCGAGCTCAGACACCACTGCTGTGACCCTCCCGCATCAGTGGTGAATGTCTGCTTAAAGATCCTTCTCCCTCATAGATTTATGGGCTTCTTGAGAACAGTTTGGTCTTTGTAATGATTCATTATTGCTTTGGACGAATATGTAGGAATAAGGTTCATCTCCCCTTTTCCAAAAGTACATGAATGTAACTTAAAAGTAATAGTCTGTTGGGGAGTGGATGTAGCTCAAGTGATTGAACGCCTGCTTCCCATGTACGAGGTCCTGG
>JAQZBX010002167.1:0-74794 GCA_029593785.1 Cabassous unicinctus
GCCTTATAGAAAATAGGGATTATCTATTTATTAAAGAATTAGTAAAACTGACTTTAATGATTATTGATCCTTTTGATATTTTTTGTCTCTTTATATCAATTTTGGTAATTTTTCTGATAATATCTCATCTACATTTAAAAATTATTACTATAGATATGCTTATGGTAATCTTTTATGATTTGTAAAACTTTTATGAATTCTTTTCACATTTTTATTATTAGTTTTTAATTTTAAAAAGATATTTAGATTGCATAAGTGTTACACAAAAAATATAGGGATTCCCATATGCCTCACTTTCCACACCCCCCACACTCTCCCATACAAACATCCTTCATCAGTGTGGCACATTCATTGCAATTGATAAATGCATCCTGGGGTTTTGCCATTGAGCATGGACCTTAGTTCACATTGTAGTCTACACTCTCTTCCACACAGTTCTGCATGTTACGTGATGATATAAAATGGCCTATGTCTGCCTTTGCAACGTCATTCAGGACGAGTCCCAAGTCCTGAAAAAGCCCCCATATTACAACTGCTTTTCCCTCTCCCTGCCCCCAGAGCCTCCAGTGGCCACTGGCTCCACATCAATGTTGTAATTTCTTCCATTGCTTGAATCACAATATGTCGATAGAAGAAAACCAGTAAGTCCACTCTAGTCCATAGCTCTTCCCCCATATTTATTATGATTCTTTTGTTTTTGAGGTTTATCTGTTTTTAATATTTTTGAAGATCTAGCTTTGGATTTTATTGATCATCCTTACTGTTGTATCATTTTTTATTTTATAAACCTTTGATTTTATCCTTGTTATTTCTTTTCTCCATTATATGGGTTTACTCTTTATATTTTTCAGCAGAGTCAAATGCTTAGTTCTTTAATTTTCAATCTTTTCTGTTCTCCATCTAAGCCTATCTATTTCTACATTACAACCATTTCATTGTCACCTAAAAGGCTTGTTCTGTAGATTTTTCATGGCATTTCAGCACTAAATATTTTGTAGATTCCATTGACATTTCATCTTGAACCCATGAGTTATTTTAGGTTATCATTAATAAAATTGTGATGATTTATTATGCTCATTTATTCTTGTTTAGTATTTGTCTACCAAATTTTCACCTTATGTTCAATCTTTCTTTACATATAAATATACATACATTCATATGTATGTGTGTGTGTTGAGGCTTCTTCTATAGGCAATTTTTAAATGCTCCATATTTTCTCCAAAAAAAAAAAAGGGGATTTAGAGTTTGTTTTGGTACAGAATTATGCATGCACAGACAAACACTTCTTAGTGCTCACTTTAATGCTTGATGCTTCACTAAGCCCTTGGCTTTCATTACTTAATTTTATCCTTAAAATCTATGTAGTAAGCTCTATTATTCCTATTTTGAAGCTTGGAAAACAAATGTACATCTCTGTTGATAGCTTATTACCTAGTTAGCTCAAATTTGAATCCAAGTTGTCTGATTATTAATCTTATATTCTCAATTACCATGTAATAATGCTTTCCTTAAACTTACATATATTTATACATGTTTTATGTTAAACTTGTTAGTTGTGTTGATCTTGATATTTCGCATTATCACCCTCTTTTTGCCTACCATCCTTATCATTTTCTGAGAGAAGTTTGTTAGTTCTTTCACTATGATTTTGTGCACCAATCTTGTCACCTAAGCCATTTCCTGCTCCATATACTTTGACACTTTGGTCATGTAAAATACATAACTGTTATATTTTAGTGGTGGATTACACAGTTTCACTGAGCGAAATCCCTTAGAGAGGAGAATGGTTGACGTATATGAGTGTAGCATTATAGGGGAGGTCGAGGCCATTGAAAGAACATTAATTTTTACTCTAAGTGAATTTTGGACAACAGAGTAACATGGTCTGGAAATATCTCTCTGGCTGCTTTGTGAAGAAAAGACAAGGTGAGCAGGGGAGGGAGCAGAGAGGCCAGTCACATGGTGTCTGTACTGCTGCAGCTTTAACGATTGGGAGCAGAGAGAGTGAGAAATGGACAGATTGGAATATATTTAAAAGTAAGAACCTACAGGATTTTCTGATGAATTATTATACCTGTTTTATTTTATTTGGTGTTTGTCTACCAAATCTTCATCTTCCTATCTTCAATCTTTAAGATCATATTTTAAATATGTTGTTTTAAATAGTATATAGCTGGAATTTTTAACCTAATCATTTATTCTCTATCTTTTAATATTTGAATATAACTCATTTATATTTATTCATATATTTTTACATATGTTATATATTATACATATTTATTATATATATTTTTTAATCGCATATTTAGATTTATTTCAGTTATCTTGTTTTGTTGTTTCTATTTACCATGTTTTTTCCCCTTTTTTCCTGCTATCTGTTGGATTGATTGAAGTTCATTTATTCTCTTCTTGTATGTTTATTTCTATTTTAATTTTACTATATTGCTAATTTCTCTGAAGCTTAGTAAATACTTGTTTAGCTTTATAATTTTCTGAAACTTCTAATGTAAGAGTATCTCTCCATCCTCTTCCTAAACAAATCAAGAACCTTAGAAAACTGTAACTTATATTCAAATTCTTCCCTCCTGTCCCACAACTTCTATCTCAAAGTAAGTTTCCTTTTAATTGTTTTGAAATGCATAATTTATATGTATTTTCACAGCTACCATGCATATAGGTCCACAATCATGATTTCTTTTCTGTTCATCCTTGCTTCTTGCTTACCCTTTCTAACTTCTGTTCACTTTTCTTCTTAGGGAATTACATGTCTTATTAGTTCTTTCTTTGTGAGCATGTGGTCTTCTGTAACAGAAAATGTCTTTATATCATCCTCACTTGTAAAAATATTTTATTGGATTTAAAAATCTAGGCAAATAGTTATTTTTCCCTCAGCAGTTTGACGGTATTATTCTAATTTTTATTTTTGCTGACAAAAAGACCTTGTTAATTTGATTGTTTTATTTGTAAGTAATTCTGTTTTCCTGCTAGTAGCATCTAAAATTTTCTTTTTATCCTCAAGTTCTGCAGTTATACCATAAGGATTCTTGTTATGAAATGCTTTAATTCATTCTACTTAGGACTCCACATGAATGGACATGATGACCTTTGTTTTTCTTCAGCGGTGGAAAATTCTTAGCCATTATTCATTTCAATATTTCTTGACATTATTCTTTTTTTTTTTTATCTTGAATTCCTATTAGGATTACATTCAAGCTTCTATTCTTACTTTAACTCTACGTATCTATAGTATTTTCCACTTCTGTGCTGGGTAATATGAAATTTCCTCATATTTAATTTCCAGTGTATTAATTACCTTTTAGCTACATCTAGTCTATGAATGCTTATGCTGCTTTTTCTTGATTTTGTTCTATTTTAGACATTATTCTTTATTTCCTGCTATAGAACATAAGAAATTGGTTTTCTGCTACTTTTTATACTTACAGTGCTCTGTCTTCCCAGTAGAGTTTTAAATTTGTTAAATTAAATATTATTTGTAACTAGGACACAAGTTCCCTAAAAGTACTTTCCTTTTTTTCACCATCTTTGATTTCCCAGAGCTAATAACAGCCTTTTCATATTTTACTTGCTTGTCATTCTGTCTACGTATCGCTGATCCTTTGTCCAAACTCTGAGTAATCTACAAAAGTCCTTTTAGCAATATTAAAACCTCAAATAGTTTATAAATTCCATTAATCTTTTAAAGCCATCCTGAGACCTACTTTTCTACTCTTCCATGATATTTGTTCTCTCATTTCCTTCACAGTTTCTTCCTAGGACTTCTACTTTCTATAATTCTGTGATTCCCTTCTTGTTAGTTTCACTGGTTTCTTGATCCTGTCACTTGCTTTTCTCATGAAGCGCATTTTTAGTAGCTTCCTGAGAACTGGCATGCCAAAAATATTTTTATTCTACATTCAAATTTTATAGTTTGACCAGTTACAAAATTTTATCTTGTAAATCATGTTTTCTTAGAATTTTTAAGGCATTGTTCCAATATCTTCTAGCTTTCAGAATTGCTGTTGAGAAATTGTATGCCATTTTGATTGTCCAGCTGTGGTATGAGATTTGACTTTTCTCTCTGAAAGCTTTTAAGGTTTTTTGGTTATTCTCTGAAGTGATAAATTTTAAGATGACATGCTTTGAGGCATGTGTGTGAGCATGTGTGTGTGTGTTTGTGTGTGCATGCTTTCTCATTGTTCTGGATATATAGTGGGCTCTTTCAAACTGGAAAATCAGCATTTCCGTTCTGGGCAAATTTTACTTTATAATAATTTTTTCATTCCATTTTGTATATTTACTCTTTCTGGAAATACTATAAGTCAGATGTTTTATTTTGTAAAATGTTCCTGTAATTTTCCAAATCCACCCCTCTCATATCTTTGCCTTTTTGTTAAGCTCCCTATGAGATTTCCTCTTTTTTATCTTCAAAGTATTCTACTGATCACTATAATTTTAATTTCCAGGTTATTTATTGCTTGCAGAAACTTCCTTTAAAAATCCTTTTCTTGAGTCATGAATGCAATATCTTCTCTAATCTCTATCATCATACACACATATATATACTATATTTAGTATATATTTATATTTGTGTATATATATATTTGATTTCTTCCATGTTATGCATTGCATGTTTCCTCTGAGTTGTCTCTCTTTCTTTGTTTCTTTTAGTTTTTAATTTATTGCAGGTATTTTCACAAATAACAAGTGATATCTTCATTCCTAAATAAGAATGAGACGCTAAATGTTGATTGTAAGTTATATGCATGGTAGGATTTGCCAGCTAGTAAATTTTATCAGAGGAAAATCGAGCAGGGATCCAGACGTTTCTTTTTGGGATGCTTGAATGTTAATGTATGCATGTCTTTTAGCTTGGACCATTCCATTTAGCCAAATTAGAATCCTGCAGCGATATCCCTTGGGTTTTTAAGAGTACAGACTTCCTGTGCTCTAGAGAGTAAGTGAAAGAAGAGGGAGAGGGGACTTATTGTTCAATATATAGTAATTTACTCGATGCCACTATTTGATTTGAATGGTACCTTACCCCTGCCCTCGCCTGAGCCTGACATTTTGGAGTCCAGTGTCTAAAAAGGTTCATCCTTTTCCAGAGTGTGTATCTCTATCTTTTGCTGTGGTTGTGGGAATGGGAGAAGGAAGGGGGGGATCTGGGATCTTACTCCTTCTTAAGGGGATCTCAATCAATCCTTGTTTTAAGATCCAGTTCTCAATCTGCTTCCAGAGATACATAGTGCTTCTGCTTCCTGAGCTTTCAGCATTATGTGGCATGATTCTGACTTTTTTTTAACAATTTAATTTATTTTTGAATGCCTTTCTGCAGCATTTAGGTTTCAACTTTCCCTATTCTTTAAGATCAATGACCACTTATCTATCTGCTTTCCATCCTCTAAGGTGTGGTTGGCTTTCCTTAACTGTGGTCAGCTCAAATATTTTCTTTGTCTCTATGGGTTAACATATATATTTTTTTAATCACTTTCTTTTGGTTTTCTGCATAGAATAGAGATAGACACATGATTTCGCTTTAACAGAGGTCGTCTTGACATATTTTCAAATCTGTATTTTATTTTATTTTATTATGTTATTTTCCAATTCCTTTTTATGTGTTCTCAGGTGCGGTGTATATTATTCATTCTGATTATTTCTAAGTGAATTTCTTACTGCTATATGAATTGAAATCCCCTGATATTAGGGCCAGCGGATTTTCTCTCACACTCTAGTTTGCTGTGCTTTGTTTACCGCTTTCCCTGTTGACCTCCGAGACAATTCTATACATGCCTGGTTTCTCTAGGAAGTTTTCTGAGGCCCGTTTCAAATTTGTCTTTTTGGTCTCTCCCGGTTTTAGATCATTTTACCTTCGTTTCTTGGCTAAGAGTTTTCTTCTTCACGCGGTTGGAATTCCAGTTGCTTGCAGATAACTTAACATTCACCTAATCCGATGCAGGTGGGTTGATTGCAGGCAATACAGTTGTTTGGAGAAGGGAGATTTTGTAGATGGAACAACTTTTCCCAGATTCCAGGCTTTGTGTGGAGAACCTAGTTTTATCCCCCAGCCCTCTCATCTTCCCTCCAGCAGAGTGTCTGGGCCTTTAACCCTCAGAAGCAGACCAGGGTGATAGAAGCCCAGTCTTCAAGAGTTCATTTGGGGTCTCACTGGCTACTTGCACCGCTGTGCTTTAAATCCCACTCACTGCTTGGATATGAGCTCTTCCTCCGCTCTGGCATCTGGATATTTCCTTTCTTGCTTTCAGATTTAGATACATCTTATTTTTTTCTTATATATTATCTGGTAGTTCTGTTGGCGAGGACTAGGGAAGGGAGGGGAGGGACTACCCAGAGCTCTCATTTTATAGCTCTTCAGTCACTGACTCTGCTGTGTGTGTGTGTGTGTGTGTGTGTGTGTGCAATGCCCTTTTTGTGCTTTGAGGAATTTCACTCCAGGACATTTGTAAGCTCAAAGGAACTCTGAGATATCTCACGGGTTTTGCAAGTGGAGGGAGGAAGGACTCATAGACTGGGGTCAAACAGATCACACCAGAGCACCATAAGCTGACAAGAGAGAGTGGATATGTCATGTAAACAAGGGCTCACAGAAGTTCCCTTAACAAAAATACCTTTTTCACAAAAAGTTTTCACACAATCTGGTGTCTCTCAATAGATGGGCTTTAGGGAATCCATGTAAACCCTCACATTTTTTGCAAAATTGTGTGAGCACGAATTTTTTTTCAGATAAAATAATCCAGAGTGTTTATTTTCTGCTAATATACAAATAATCCTAGTGATGACATATGCTCAGGCTTATTTAGCCTCTGTATGCTTTGGTTTTTCCAAACATTTTCTTCACAGGGTTAGCAGGCCCTAAGGGACAGGGATAGTATCTGTCATCTCTTTATCCTTACTGGAATACAGTATCTGGCACTTCCTACGTGCATTATAAATATTTGTTGAATGAATGCATGAGAGAAAAGGTGGTAGAGGACTAGGGTAGCATTGTTTGGAAAGGCGAATGGCAGAGGGAGGGGCTCAGAGAATTGTTTGGTAACTAGGGCTCCAGAGATCAATCCGTCTGGCTTTACAATATGTCGTTGGAACAGCCAGGAAAGGAAAAGAAAAAAAATGCAAAACAAACAAAAAATCAATTAAAAAATAACTCCATCTGAAGAACTTTTCATAGATACTTAAGAAAATTCAGTGCCATTATGGAAAAAAAAAGGTCATTGCTCTTAAAAGATCTGTACACCCTCATTGGAAACACAACTGAAACCAACAAATGTAAGCAAACATTAAAACAACAACAGTGACAAAACTTCCAAGCTCTCATTCAGTAGAGGTAATGGATATTAATACACATGAAAAGGTCTAAACTGTGCTCTCTTGGGCATCGAGTACAGAAAAGAAGCCAAGCCTATTCCACACATGGCCTTCCTTATTAACCCATTTAAAAATGAAGTGGAAAAAATTTGATCACAATTTTCAGATCAACTTTCCACCAGGCCTCTAGAGAGCCTCAAATTTTATCCCATCTCCATTATGCTTCATGGAAAGACACATGACTCCTTTGTCTCTCAAAATAAGAACCAGGCTCCTCGGACAGATGATGCAAGAAGGCAATTATGTGCATACCAATTGCTTCTACAGCTTGGAAGAGAAGTTGCTGGTATCTAAATAGGCAGCACTGCTTTTCAGAAAGTCTCTCAATCTGGACTATATTAGTTTGCAGAAACCCTTCCCCAACTCCAGTAGATTTTATGGTTAGACTGGAAGGGATAATTAAACAGGTAAACTGCCAATTGGGGCAGGTTGAAGCAGGCTTTTTGAGGAGCTGCACAGTTGTAATTTTAGAATAATTTCCTCCTGGCCAATCTAGTGGCAGCATGGTAAAAATAGATGAAGTGGCATGAACAGTGCTAAGTAGATGCGGTCCCTGATGCCTTGTCAAATATTTCTAACAGGTTTTCAGAGTGCTGTCTGCTGCCAATCATAGCGGTTCACTGGGGAAGAACTCTAAGAGGGAAAATAAATCATATGCTAATTCTCTAAGTTGGAAGGAGGCGAGGGAAGAAATGTGTGGCAGGGAATGTCAAGGAAATATATTAGTAAATAAATAAATTTCCTTACAAGTGAAATGCATCTTTTGAAAACTTCCAGAACAGCTTATCTGTACAGATTTCCACATTTTCCCTTCTGAATAGTCCACCATTTCTCGAACATCCTTGTTTCCAATATTGAATTAGTAAAACAGAAGCCCTTGTCTAAAGTGAAGTCAGCATTCAGAACTAAGAAACCCCAAGGCTGCTTTGAAACTAGTCAGAACTTTGGTAACACATTCAGAGCGACTCAGGAAAATAAGTCATTGTTCCCATCTTGCAGACTCTGCAAAAGGGCTCGGGTCCCTGGAGAACTGTAAATCATCTTTCCAGTAAGGGCCATGGTCTTGGAGCACAAGTCAAGGACAAATGTCTGGCCACAGACACATTTTGAAATAGGCTAAGCTTGTTTCTGGAGCAAAGTCCCTGTTTTCTGTGGTGCCTCTGGCATCCCTCTCTTTCAGACCGTGTGCTTTCCAGGACTTAACAGCTGGCTGGTCCTGCTCCTATATCCATCTCCACCCCAACTCGCCAAACCTGGGCTGCCTCGGGCCAGTACCACATTCATGACAACATGAGGGATGTAAATTTCTAGGGATATAGTGATATTTGTATTCTTTAAGGTAAGATCTCGGGCTCTGGAGTCTGAAATACTTGGCTTTCAACTCCCTGATCAAACACTTACTGGCTCTTTGATCTTGTGACAGCCACAAGGTTTCTGAGAGCCTCATTTTCCTATCTGTAAAATGGAGATTATAACAATTATCATAAATCTATCTTGAAATTTCAGTGCATTAATATGTGATGTATGTAATGTCATCCAGAGACATTGCCTGGCCCATACTCAACCAATCCTATGATCATTACTGCTGTTGTGGAATATTTATCCCAATCAAAAGACTTTCTAATGGTAAGTTCTTAGGACTCATTAAGGGAGATGCTGAAGGGAAGGAATTTTCTGTTACAGGCTAGGTATCTCTTTCTATATCTGTCTATCCATTATCAATTGATCTATCATCTGTATCTATGTATCTATGTATCTATGTATGTATGTATGTATGTATGTATCTATCTATCTATCTATCTATCTATCTACCTATCCATCCAATATATCATCTCTATCTTTCTATCTATTTGAACATAAGATGTGCTTATGAGTAGATATTGAATAGGGACTGTCTCAGAATATCTAGGGAGGATAATTATCTTACTAATATGAACAATATTAATCTATATGCACCATGGACATGTGTTTATAATATCTCCAATTTTAATGACTTTTGCCATTAAATCAATGTATTCATTCCATTAATCAATCAATATTTATTAAGAACAAAAATACAAAGAAAAAAATATTTATTGAGAACTTATCAAGTGTCAGACCCTGGATTAGATGCTTGTGCCACAGAAAAAAGAATAGCACAAAAACCCTGCAATAATTTTGGCTTCACCATGAAGCCAATGCTTCAACAATTTCAATGAGTCCAATATGGAGTGGATTTGTTAATGTTTGTTAAACAAAATCTTTCTAGCACAATCCTGACCTTCATGGCCCCACAAGTCATCCTTGAAAATGTATGTTCTTAAGTTCAATCTCCCCAGAGGCTTCATCAAAAAATATACATATGTATCTTCACATTGCTGTCTTACCCATCTTGGAAAATGAGTCCACCATTTATTGTTGCCTACTCAGAAACGCAATTAGTATTCTTGACTTTTTCTTTTTTCTTCCTCATATTCCTAATTTATTGCACATCATATTGATTCTACCTCCAAGATATATGGCACATGTCTACTTCTTTATATCTCCTCTGCCACTAGAGTGGTCAGGCCACATCCTCTCCCACCTGACATTCCATTGCTGGCCTCCCTGCATCCATGTTTGCCCCTTTCTAACACATTCTCCATAAAACAGAAATGATCTTCTTAGATGTGAAATGTATCTCATTACTCTCCTTAAATCCTCTAATGGATTCCTATCTTCATGGAATAACATTTAAATTCTTTACCATGGCTTGATTTTAGCATGCATGATTCATTCTCAGCTTTGTTTTGACCCACTCTTGCCTTTTTAATCCCTCTGGCTTACCCAGTGCTTTCTTGTCTTCAGGTTTGCAGAGGCTCCTACCTGTGACTGAAATATTCCCACCCTCATTCTATCTTTGGTGCTTCAACCTCCTCACAAAGGAAAACTATCACTTCCCATCTAATAGAATGCTGACATTATTCCCCTGCTCCATCATCATTTGTTTCTGTGAAGCAATTCCTCTTAACTTCCAGTGGATCACTTCCATTTGAAAATGCAATCTTTTCTTCTACTCTTGAAATTTATCTTTTATTGTTTCTATGATTATTTCTTCCCTCCATTTTTCTGGTCTCTGGTTCCTGTACTACCTGTATCCATTTTTTATATCATGTTCTTTTTTTTACATAACACTTTATTATATTATAAATAAAAGAGTCTCAAACTTTTCTTTGGATACTGATAAGATTTTTGTTGTTTATGTGAAGCTATTTTCTATTTTATTTTTTCCTAGGGTTACTATTTGCTTTTGCCATCAAAACACTTCTCTTTCAAACCCTTGGTTTTTCTCAATGCTTTGTTATTGTCTGAATTTTATAGGACTATCATAACAAAGTGCCACAAACTGGGTGACTTAAGACAACAGATATTTATTGTTTCACAGTTCTGGAGGCCAGAAGTCTGAAATCAAGGTGTCGGCAGGGCCATGCTCACTCTGAAGACTGTAGAGAATAATCTGTTCCATGCCCCTCTCCTGGCTTCTGGTGGTGGCCCCAAATCCTTGGCTTTCCTTGGCTTGTGGCATCATTCAATCTCTGCCTCTATTACCACATGGCCATCTCTCAGTCTGTGTCTCCAATACCCTTCTCATGAGGACACTAGCCATTAGATTAAGGGCCCACACTATTCAAGTATGTCCTCATTTTAACTTCCTTAATTCCATCTATAAAGACCCTATTTCCAAATAAGGTCACATTCTGAGGTACTAAGGATTAAGACTTCAACATATGTTTTGGGGGTACATAATTCAATGTTTAACAGTGATTTTTTGGCCATATGTGTATATTTATAAATTAAATACTAGATTGCTTAGTATAGATAGGTGAGGGGGTGTTTCCCCAGCCATACAGATCTGTCTCATAAATGGGTCCCTCCCCTGAATAAATTAACTATAAGCTTTGCAGAGTTCAATTGCATCTGTCAGAGAGGGAAGCTTCCCTATTTTGTGTATAACCAGGGAGCTCAGGAGCAAGAAAATTGCCAAGGTAGGGAAGATTTATTGAGGTGAAACATTTAATGTATATCTTTCCTGGGTATCCAGATCTAGTTTTAATTTACTCTGGATCTTTTTTGAAAGTCTCCATTTATGTCATGCTCTGCTCTGTTTATTTCTCAGACTTCTACACCTATACTGAAGATATCTCTAAGCTGATACTTCTATCGGTTTAGAAAGAGAGTTCATAGGCCTTTATCTAGTGAGAAAATTCCTTAGCCAGCTGCTCGATATATGTCATGATGGAGTGGGGCTTTCTGGCCCAGCTGATCTTGAAAGGGTCCTTGGAACTTGAACCTTGGTGCTCGTCTCCAGCCCACATCTGCTCCATGTGATTGTCATCCCCACTTTGGTATTCCCCTATCTGCTGTTGGGAAACATGGCTCTTCTCTCTGCATTAGCCTTTGCCTCTGTGGACTCTGGGCTATGGATTTTTCTGCTTTGGTTGCCTTCCCATCTGATCTCTTCCTATAGTCTACCATTAAGAAATAGTTAAAAGTTTCTGACCCTCTAATGGGACCTATCTAAATTTTTAGGAAAAAATGATTTTATTATATATTTCATTGCATTCTTACTATCATTTACATGTGAATTTGGAGAGAATGAAAAGCAAACACAAGACCTCAACTCTGCCATCATTGATCACAAGTCCTCCTGCTGTAACTCCATCTCCTTCATCCTTTCTTTCTACCCATGGGGTTTAAGACACTTGTTTCTCAGAGCTATTTTTTATGTTAATGCACCCTTACTAGTCACAATATTACTTTGGAGGCACAGTGTGAGATATAAGTATGTTAATGAAAAATATATGAGAAGTGTCAATAGAGCTGGTACTTAAAAAGATTTATAAATGTTCTTTGGGAAAAGGGATAGAAGTGACCAAATGGGCAATGGATGTGCATAAAGGAGGTATCACAATAGTCTTCAGAGGTGACATTTTGAGTTAACTCTTGAAGGGAGAAAAGATACTCACCAAAGGGATGACCTAAGGCATGGCAGACTAGGCAAAAGGGTCAGGATGTATAAAGGATTTGTAAAGGTGTGAAAAAACAACACATGATGGGGACCTATGAGTAATTCTTTATGGTTAGAATGGAAGAGAACGCAAGTGATGAGGCAGACTGTAAAATCAGGAGACAGATCCTGAAAAGCTTTATCTATCTTGCTAAGCAGTTTGGAATTTACCCTAAAAGCAGCAGTGACTCACTGAAGGATTTTCAGCATGAGGATAACATGATATAATAACCGCTAGCATTTGGTAATCTCTTAGGATTTGACAGGCACTCTTCTAAAGGCTTCATATGGATTAAGTCATTTAATCCTCATGACAACCTGATGAGGCAGACATTATTATTATCTTCCTTTTCCAGAGAAGAAATTGATTCTGAAAGGTAAGTTCCTGGAGGGCAGGGGTCGTCATCTATTCACAGATGCATTCTGAAGATCTGGCCCAGGACTTGGCACAATGAATAAGGGTTGAATGAATGAAGGAAGGAAGAAAGCCAAGAGGTTATCTTCCTAGGAAACAGCGGAGTCAGGCTTTGAACTGGAGCAGTCTAACCCCAGAGCCATCATATTTAACTGCCATAATTATTTCCAGGTCAAAAAGAAAAAAGATAATTGGAGGATGGAGGAAAAGAGACTAGAATCTAATAGATCTGTCAGGAATTTAACACAACAGAATTGAAGGCATTATAGTGTTAATCAAAGTATATTTGTTGAATATTAATTTGGGAATATTGTGAAAAAATTAAGTACTATAATATTTACTTGCCTGTTGTTGGTTTTGATGTTGTATCCTCTTCTTCCACTAGAATCCATTCTCTGTGAGGCTGAGGATTATGTCTACTTTATTTAATGTTGCGTCCCCAGCACTTCAAAGAGTTTCAGACATAAAATAATTTATCTATAAATATTTGTCAATTGAATGAATGGTCAAATAAGTTTGAAAATACTTATATTGGATCTCCTTGGAGCTTCATGATGCGTACTAGCATATTAATGGCAATGAAGAAACTTGTTTAATTTTTTATTAGCAAAATGTTCCCAAATTTCTTTTATCCTTACCTTCTTTTTATTAGAATTAGTGTTTTTCTTAGAATTGGTGCCCTAGAATTAGATACACTTTGAGGAATTTACTTTTGAGAAGATTCTACTCAATTTATTGCTACAGTCTGAGGTTATTTTGGATCTTGTAAAATATCTGCATGATACTCATTACTTATAAAGCAAAGACACTGTCTTAGACAATGACTCAACAACCCAAGCAAAAAAAGTAAGGTGTGGCCCATTTGGATAAATGTCAGTGACGCAGAATTCTCTGCTGAGATTGTGTAGGGTCTGTAGAGAACCAGCTTCCAAGGACACTCAGCATAATGTGGAGAAAAAAGAGGTGGACACCCACAATCTTAGCCTAAGTCAAAGTGACATTATGGATTAAGCTATAGGAACCCACGATGCTCTTGGCCCTCTTACTTCAGTCCATTTATTGCCTTTCCCCTGCTCTGCCTTGAATTATGGATGGTTGGGAGGGGGTGATTTCTGCAGTTTGTATCTCCCAGGCCCGCCTGACATCTGGCTTCCAGATAGGTTTCTCCAATGGGAGGCACTGTCAAGAGATTGACAAGAAGGAGGGTGGGAAAAGCTAGGGCATTTTTCTCCCTTCCTTCTGTCTCAGATAGTGTCTCTAGCCATGTTGGTGTCTCCTCTATTCCTCCATTTCCTGCTGTGCAGACCACTGTGATACCAGTTTCTTCAAGATGATACCAGTGTTAGGGATATGGGAATACCACATCCTTCCTTCGTCACTCCTTCCTAAAGAGGATGGTAACCTTCTGATGTTGCTAATTTCCCAGTTGCCTCATTGCCTCCTATTTGGCTTCTCTTTCATAACTTCTGCAACAAATGTTCTACATTAAATTTCCTTCTGCTTAAAACACTTAGAGTTTTTTTGTTTGTTTGTTTTCTTAGTCATCCTCTACACGATGCAGTCAACAATAACAAAGAAAGGAAAAAGTGCTGCTGTAATCATCTTTCTAATCTGCAAAGGGAGTGGTTTTGCTTCAAAAAGAACTACACTCCTGGAAATTCAAAGAGTATGTATTCCTAAAGTGTGATCCAAAGGCCATCTGCTTCCGAATTCCCTGAAAGGATGATTAAATATACATATTCCTGGATCCATCTTTTATTTACTAACTCAGAGTCTGGGCATGTGGCTGGGGAATCTGCAATTGCAACCAACTCTTTATGAGATTCCTATAAAAATAAAGTTGAGATCAAATTGTCTACCATCTTTTATCTTCTTGGAGAAAAGTGATACACTGTGCGTTAAGTGATCTGATGTGTTTTTTCACATAGTCTATTTCAAGCAATGCCATATGTCCAGTCAAGAAATTTAGATGAATTTGGTTAATTTTAAGAATGTTACATTTATGGGTCTTCCAGAAGTACTAAGTCCTGAGTGGGGGTAAATATGCTGGACACACCTCTAAGGAATTTCACGATCCATCAGAAGTTGGATATACTAAATTTGAAATTGCACGCAGACCAAAATTTCCTGCCTCTCTTGCTAAACCAGTGATTGCCAACTCTGATTTTTATCATACTCCAAGGAAAATTAACTTTTGTAAGGGGTATCAAATATGTGACTTCATTTCCAAAAAAAAATAAGTGTTAAGACATTACTTAAAATATGCATCATCCAATGCTTTCAAGAGAAAGCAAAAGAATATGGTGTGTCAGCCACAAAATGCAGATAATCACTTTTGCTTAGCTTAGATTCCCCTTAAAAGCAAAGCCTGAGACAAGGACTTGGGTACAAGTAGGTTTTTTTTTGGGTGGGGGTGGGTGGGCATAGTTTATAAGGCAGTGAATGCAGAGAGGTGGAGGAGGGAAGTGGGAAAAGGAAAAGCCAATTCAAGAGAGTGCTATCAAGCTGATCATGACTAAGGGAAACTGGGACACTTTGGGGAAGCAAGTAGAATAAATGCCTTTCAATACTGCTCACCAGTTGGACAGAAGAAGGGAGTTTTTACCAACCAGACCTCATGCTCTATTGGTCAACAGTTGCCCGTGGTACAATAACTCAGTCCTCACACCTGCTAGCATGTGATTAGGTCAACATGGGTGTCTGTCCATTCCATGCAGTGGTAGCAAAGACAAATTTCTGATAGGTGGCACCCGCACTTAGCTGGTTGCTGTAATAATGGCTTCTGCATAAATGTGGGCAAAATATGAAGTCGGCCCAAAAGGAGTGTGATACATCGTTTTTTTAGAGATTTGGTAATTACCAGAAAAGTTTCTGCAGGCAAAGAGGTATGAGTTTTTCCATATACATGAATTATAAATACTTTTATCTTCAGAGATGCTTTTGCATTTTTAGTCTGGATTCTGTTTATGCCCCATCTCCCCAACTGGCCTGATGGGAAACATTTGCCCTTTCATAGTTAACATGAAAAACTTGGAAAGAACCCATGAAATAAAAGCAGGTTAAAATAAATTCCCTGTAAGCTATGCCTTGGAATTGTTTATTTGGTAACTGGAAAGTGTCTTTCTGGACACTGAGCAGATTATGAACTTGCCACCAAAAAGACTTCTGAGCATAGGTTGTATTTAAATCATTTTGAAGATAATGTAAGCTAAAGCAATGCTGGAGCCATTTGAAAAAAACGTATGATATGTCCCATTGCACTTTCTTAGCATAAGCACAGTTAGTCATTTTTTTCTTGTCTGGATGGATACAAAGTCCTCCATATCCATTCCTATCCCAGCTCTCCTGGTGCTCCCCACTCTTCATCATCATATGCTTTCCCAAGTCTACCTTTTTTTAAACAGGAAAGGAAGGAAAGAAACTTCTCTACTTTTTCTATTATTTCTGATATTGTAAATCCATTTTTATTTACCTATTTCCATAACTCCATTTATTCTTCAAGGAGATATTTACACTGGTAATGTTAGTTTACAACCTGGGTCTTCTATATTGGTTGGAGCCTAGAACCTGCACTTGGGCAGTCCTTGTTTTGCGTCTTGGCTGCTCCACCACTTACAAACTGCATAACCTGATATGCCCCTTAACTTATTTGTGCCTCATGCTCTCTTCTGTGAAATGAGGATCATAATAACAGCTTTCTTATTGGATTATTGTGAAGCCTAAATGAGGTAATAGATGAAAAGGGTTTTAGCAGTGTCTGACATAATAAACATTTGAGAAACAGTAATTGTCATCATTATTTAGTGCTGTCCACTGTTTGTGTTTTTCATCCTCATCATTAAGTGTATGTATGAGCCCAATAATCACAGCTAACAAGAACTTGAAATCAATCTTGTCTACTGACTTTAAGCTGATGCACTTTGACCCATAACTCCAATAAACTGGATGCATGGAAAATTACAAATAGAAACAAGACTGAGCAAGTGTTGTTTAACAACAAATCTGGACAGCAGGAATGAGTCCTAAAAGAAGTCTTGAAGAAAAATCTCTTGTCTTCTGATGTAGTTGGAAAGAAGTAATGGAAAGCTAAGCTACCCTTGATGAGACCTTCACATGTGAAGCAGTTCTTTATTAAATTTCTCAAAGTCAGAAATAGCAATAAGCTTTGTTGCTGCATCTGCAAAAATTTACAAAGAATGTAAGCTCTATTTGTGCATAATAAGAGAACAATCATTGGCCCTAATTTGTACCCTTAAATCCCACCCAAAGTATGGAAAATACCACACGGTGCAGGAAAAACAGTTTAATAAACTTGGAGACTCATATGGTTAAGATGAAGGTCTCAAAGAATAAGAAAACCAAGTTGTTTTCTGATATCTAAACTAGTAACTACACTGGAGTGCATGGATTAGCCATACATGGGAGCGAACCAAAAGCTTTTCTGCAAAGGTGGGAATGAAGAGCTTGATAACTCCTGAAACAGTTATTAAAATATCTTGGCTGTGATATCAGGAAGGCAGGACTGGAATATGATTGGGATGGCATGAGCAGGAAACTAACTAATGGTCTTTTACTCAATTTCGAGAGATGCTATGAGAACAGAAAAGGGATGGGCAGCTTAGAACATGGAAAAGGCAAGTCAGGAAGCCAGAAATTCACAGGGTTTTTCTAGAGACTGACTTCTGAGGAGAGAAATCCACTGGAAGTGATGAGCACACGTCCTGCCACTAGAAAGGAGTTTTCTGCTGAGGTGCATTGCTAACCTTATCCTCATGGGTCAAGAGACAACTTGTTGAAAGTGGCATTCAAGAATTGCTTACTCGGGGGGTGGGGGTGGGGTGGCCTGAGGGCTATAGAGACATAGGGACACTATAGGCAGGGCAGACAATCCCAGGAATTTGGCTCCCTGTTGGTGGGTCTTACCTTGGAATATATGATAACTTATCCCCCCAATGTCTGGGAGTTGGACTCATTTATAATTTTCCTACACATGGTTCTTATGCCCCTTTTGTTTGAACCTATAATTAGCACTATACTCAATAAATGTGTCCCCAAAACTTAAATCTTCTGGCTGTTCATATGCCAGTTGAGCCCTGAATCTCAGAAGAGTTGCAGCCCACACCTACTCTCCAATTCATTGGATTCACCCAGGACAACTAACAAAAGATGTTGATGGGCAACATCTACCCCCAAAAACAGAGAGTATCTATAACTGTAAGCAAGACAGTTCCACTCATCTACCCCATGGGTCTAAGCCTCCTCTAAATTGGAAACAGAGTGGCATCACCATCCACATTTCCTCAAGACTGAGGAATGAGCAAACATAAGGGGAATGCAACTATGGACTATAATATAATAATAAGTAGACTTATTATTATTCTAGTAATGGAAGAACTTGTAGCATTGATATAAAGGTAGTGGTCACCAGAGATTCTGTGGGGAGGGAGAAGGAAAAATAGGTATAACATGGGGCATTTTGGGGACATTGGAATTGTTCTGCATGACATTGCAATGACGGATACAGGCCATTAAACATTTTGTCAAAACCTCTAAAATCATGCTGTGCAAAGCCTAAGCCACAATGTAAACTATAGACCATGGTTAGTAGCAATACTTCAATATGTGTTCATCAATTGTAACAAATGTACCACACTAATGAAAGATGTTAATGGGGAAAAGTATGGGAGAGGGAGAGTGTGAGGAGTATGGGAATCCCCTATATTTTCGATGTAACATTTATGTAATCTAAGGATTCTTTAAAAATAACAATAATAATAAATAAGAAAGAAAAAGGATTGCTTGCTGGCAGAGTTATGGTTAAGTCTGAGATCTGATAATCCTTTAGGAAGGAAATAGGGTCTTGAAGTTATTCCCAATATTTTGTATAGCAATCTTATCTGATCAGGGAAACTTTGCATTATTAAAATAAAAATATAGGTTCACATGCTGATCAATCTAGCTGGAATGCACAGCCCCAGACCTGCTCAATCCTGGGTTCATTTTATCCTTTGCATCAAACCGAGAACACTTCCTAACCAGCCTCTCTAAAGTCAAGTCGCCTCTGTGCCACACCAGCCACACTTCCACCTCATGACTTGGTCTCTGTCTCATCACCCGGTGTGAATTTCTTTGTAGCACTTTCACCAACTTTTATGACCTTATTATTTATTTGTTTACTTGTGTATTGTGTATCTTCTTGGGCAAAAATTAAAGTTCAGTGAAAAGAGAAGGCTCATCTCATTTAAGACTCTATCCTGAGTGTTCAGAACAGTTTGGTACATGGTAGATCATCATAAATATTTACTGAATGAATGAATCTGTGAATGAATGAATGAAATCTTGACCTAGACTTCTGGCTGTATTTTTCTACTATTAAACCCAATGCCAGCAATTAGGTTCAGAACACATCTTTCATAGTCAATGATTTTGTTACTGAGTTCCAAGGTATTTTTGCATATTAAGTATAAATTTATTTGGTTTTACAGTTTTATTTTTCTACTTATCACTAGATATTGTCCTGAAAAAAATTTAAGGACAGTTCTGAGAATCCATACCAATACTTTTCTTCCTTTTAAAAGGAGTCTGCACATTATTCAAGTTTCAGAAAAATTAGTTATTCAAGGAAAAAAAATTGTTTTATCTCTCCCATGAAGGTGTAAATGAATGGCAGCCCTCTCAAGAAGCCTACCTTTGAAGACCAAGGCCTTTGGAGAAAAAAAATGTGTTTGATGTTGCCCCACCTATGTGTTCTGCACGTGACTGATCCAGACTATGGCCAACCACCTGCTTATTTTTCATGAGAAATCCCATCCTTGACCATGTATCCTCCACTTCTCCACCCAAGCCTCCGTTTTCTTCCATTCATCAGTCTCTATCTATAGCCACTTTCTTCCAGAGGCTGCCAACCTCCACCCAGATGACTCCTGCTAGGCATCTGGCAGCTTCAACATTATACCCACTTAAAACAACCTTCCCAACTTCTCCTATAGATGGGTCTGCATGAGCCCCATGTTCTCAGGACCTAACTGGGCAGGCATATCCATTAGAAGCCTTTTCTCCTGTATTTCTGATGCTATTGCAGATGGTGACAATGGTACCAGAATCCAGGCCTGCCATGCATCACCTTATCCAATGCACACAACAAAAAAAAAAAGGTGAGCATGATCGCCCACATGTCAAGCATCAGGACACTCAGTCTCTCAAGGGTAAAGTCATTTGCCCTTGACCACAGAGTGGGAGCATGGTGTGGGGGGAGAGTAAGTCTCTTTGTCTCAAAAGAATATCTCTACTATGTTATATTGCTTCCTTTGCAACTCAATTCCAGAATCTCCTGGCTCCTGAAATACGGAACATTTTTTGTGTGAGAAGCTAAATCTATATGACTCCAATCAAATCCTATTTATTTCTGTTCTATCCCCAGAGAAAATGGCAAGTCACTAAAAACTCATTTCAAACTCAAATGTCATTATTGATTGGCTCCCAATATTCTAGAATATATAATTAAACTTTATTTAGCATTTCTTCTAAGTTAGCTTTTTTTATGATTACTATGGGAAATACACCCCATTATTTTGACCACTTTTAATTCATTAAAACATTCTAATGTATTACTTGAACCAAAACAATTACCCATCCCTGCACAGTTCAAAGCAGTAGCCACTAACCACATGTGGCTCTTGATTACCTGAAATGTGGCTAGTCCAAATCAAAATTTAATGTTTGCAATACACACTGGATAGTGAAGACTTTGTATAAAAGAAGAATGCAAAGCATCTCAATATTTTTATTGAATGCATGTAGAAATGATAATATTTTGGACATACTGGATTAAGCAAAATATATTATTAAAATTCATTTCACCTGTTTCTTTTTTAATGTGGCTACCAGAAAAGTTAAAATTCCATATGTAGGCCCATATTTCCATTGGACAGCATTGGCCTTTGTAGTCATAGTGATATCAGTTCAACCAATCACATTTCAAGTTCATTGTTACACCTAGGGCATATGATATCTTGTTCTGTAAGGCTGGAAAACATCATCCATTTTTATTTCTGGAATTTTACCTAACACTGGATCTTTACAAAATGATGTCCAATGAGAACAGCATGCAGCTCTGGGGCAGGGGTCATTCCAGCTGCTCGGAAGGTCAGCCTGATGGTCCAGCATTGGAGTTTGCTTACAACAGCACATTGTCTAAGTGAGACTCATGCCTTCTTCTCTGCTGGGTATTTGTAGCAACAATTATGGCTTCCAGAGTCAGGCACTTCCAGGCAGTTAATAACCAGTTTGACTAAAGGTCCATCAGCTTTCCAGCCATTCATTAAACGGTAGGAAATGCTGTACCCCCAGGTCAATACTGCTTAGCTCAGTCATACTTTACGATTTAGAGAAAGAACGTTTTCCTCTTTATTGTCGATATTATTGATTGGCAGTTCTTTGGGTGGCCCTGGTCATTTTCATTTGCCCCCCTTTGTTTTTAACTGCCAAGGGGGTGACATCATCTTTCCTTTCACAATATAACCATTATTGCCATGTTGAAAGCCTAGTACAAGGAGATCCACTGTCAGATATTGGACCTCACCTCTGCATTATTATCGTAAAGTGACTCACAGGGGAAAGGAAATTCAGAGGAGCACAGAGGCCCATGCTGTAAACTCTACAAGTCACCAGGCTGATAAACTACCATCTTTACCACCAGCCACAACACTCCCATTAGACTCACTGAGAAAAGTAGGTATGACTAATTCTTTCCTTTACCCACCAAAAATAAATCACAGCACCAAGCTGGACTGAGACACGGGCTTTTCCAGGATGAAGAGTCGAGTTGGAGGCTGAGACATAGGAAACATTCTGAAAAGGAGCCAGGCAGCCTGAGCAGAGGGAATTGCTGTACAAGCTTCCAGACCATGTCTTTCCATGCAAGTGGCAGCTGCCGTGAATTGCAGGATATGGTGGCATTTGTGGAATTCTAGAAACCATTAAAAAGGCATTGTCCTTTTCAAAAAGTCACTCATTAACTCATTTATGTCCTTCAAAGGCCTTCACAAATTGTTCATGTTTAAGGATCATTCCGGATGTTCCCCAAATCCATATATCTAAAACTCACAGCAGCTATGTGCAAATATTTTGTTTACAACTGATTCATTGAGTTTTAACACATAACTCACTGCAAGCTATGCCCACAACATCATGAGTAGCAGAAAGAACTTAGGTGTTGGGGTCAGACAGATGGGAGTTTCCATCTTAATATTTCATTTGATGTTTTGGATTCCTCTTCTGTAAAATTGGGGGCATTAATTTGTATTTTGAAGGAGAAAATTTATAATGGGCCTACTACAGTGCTAAAGCCTGGTGGATAGTATTATGGTGATTGGGGTTAGCCCATGGTGAAATCAAAAGCTTTTGATTACTTTTGAAAAGAATCAATATATGTAATGTGGCTGGTACAGCGACTTATACCTATGTGGTATTCAGTAATTGGTTCCTTTTAGTGTTATAATTATTGTTGTTGTTCATGTCTAATCCTGATATGTTGGGAATGATGTAATCTAATTTAGCACCAAAGATCCAGTTTGAAAAACTCACTATTAGGATGATGAAGATTTCATTGCTACAAAACTTCTTGTTGCCCCCTCAGTTAATGCTTCAGCTCCTTGATGTCCAGCCCATTGCAATGGGACAGACATCTGCCCTTTGGACAGGCTATGGATGACAGAGATGTAAAGGGCACATTCTGGAGTAAGATCCCTTGGATATAAATCCTGCTTCCAACGCTTATGCGTTGTTTGACCCTAGGTAAAAATACTTAACTTCTCTGCACCTCAGATTTCTCACCTATGAAGCAGAACAGCTATATTAATTTCTTCACCTTTTTTTTCAATTAAATGGGACAATATTTTTCACAACTCAGTGCTGAGCACACAGTACAAGCAAGTGGTGGGTATAATACAAAGCAAAGCAAAGCAAAACAAACAAAAGACCACTAGTAACAGAATTCCTTTAAGTCACAGCTGTTAGCTCTGAGCTAAGATTGCTGAAGCTGTAAAGCCAGAGGAATTCTCCTAAACCTGGAGTAAAATAGCAGTTAGGGGCTGACCATGTTGAGGAACTTAGGAAGACAAGACACTCAGGCTGAGCAAAGGTGAGTACGCATGCGTCTCTTAGAGTCCAAGGCTAAAACCACAGTAAGCCAGCAGGAGAGAACAAAGAGGGGAGGGAGGGGTAACTAGGAAATGCCTCCAAAGGCCAGAGTGAATTCGTGTGGACAGCGTCCCACTGTGGCCAGAGGTCTTGGGGAGTATCTCTAGCCTCCCCAAAGCCCAGGCCGCTGAATACAGGGCCTGACACTGAAGTAGGCGCTAATTTCCCCTTGTTTTAAATGCCTTCCCCAGGCCTTCACTCTCTTGGATGCATCTTTTCCCTGAGGCCAACAAGCCTGGCAACTTGCTCTTCTTAACAAAACATTGTGCCACCAGGAAGATTTTTTAATGAGCATATTTCTTAAGCCACTGAGATGGTTCAGTAGCTGTGAGGTCCCTCAGGGACCATATAGCACAGGGACGTGTCTGATTCCAGTTTGGGGTACCTAAGGTCAGGCATCAGCGATTTTTCTCAAAAGACGGGTCAATTTGCTCTTTCGGCTCACTTGGACTATGCCTGCAAATCTGGCCACACTGCTTCCTACTGATCTCAAATATTCCAATTTTTAATTAATTCCAGGCCAGCCGATGTGGCTGCCCCATCTGCACAATGCATCTGTGCCAATTCAAAGTCTGAAGCTGATGAACTAATATAGCCAACTGAAGACCTGTTGAAGGAGGCAATTGGAGCCACACTGGGGCTGGAAAATTTGCCTGGACTGCCTGCCAGCGCCCCAGCCCTTTCCAAGCCATGCCTCAACCCACAGGCTGTTACGAAAGGACAGCTGAATTCTGTACTCTGCCCCCACCTCTTTAGAAGCCAAAGGACAATTAAAATGTGGGATGCAGACACCCCATAATCTGGGGGATGTGCCCATGATCAATAACATCCTTGGCTGAGCACATGTTAGCAGAGGTGCTTGCCAAACTTCAGCAGGGTCAGCAGAACGGAGGAAAAAAACGAATGCAGGTGCAGTTCCTTTCCAATATGCAGCCTCATTTGCCCCTGAAATACTGAGCCAAGTCTTTTGAGTCCACATCTCCGTCGCACTTTCTGCATCTGTGTTTGATAACTTTAGGGATTTTAGGCTTCATTATTGTCCCTTAACAGTATTCCTTTCCCCTTCTTAACTATAAGGTGGAAAAACACTTATAATACAACAAAATGAAATAAAATAAAATATAAAAATGTATTATAATAATACATATACATCACTTGAGTTTGAATTAATGCCTTTAAATCCAGTGCACTTTGACACAATAAAAGGGTTTAAATCATAATCTCAGAAATAATATTTGCCAGGTAAAATTTCTCATTTCAGCAGGGATTATATTTGGTAGAGTTCAACTCAGACCTTTTAAGAAGTGCGATGGATGCTAAATTTTCTCATTTTAAGTGCCCTCTGAGAAACATACTTTTAATTAATTCATTCTTTGGCTTATTCAGTATGTATTTGCTGAGTGCCTACTATGTTCTAGGCTAAAACCACTCTTCAGCAGTGACCAATAAAAAATAGGTGAAAATCTCTGCTTTGTGGAACTTATATTTTCATGATATCATTTACCTTCTACGTATTTTATTTCCCCAAAATGAAAATGAAGGCACCCAAAATATTTACGATTCTCAAATGATTATAGCTAGCTAATTGTCACGATTTCTCTTAACTTTTAACTTAAACTTACAAAATGTGTGGGTGACCTGACCAGGGACAGATACCTCAGAGTTCATTCTCATTTATCACAGGGGAAACTGTTCTGGCCCTTACACCCACACCTTCCTATAACTCACTGACCAGCCCCACAAAGACCCCTTGGGGTTCATAATGGTTGGGTAGCATTTTTCATACTGGGAACCTATACAGTCCTACCTGGAACTTGTGCAGACTCTCTTGAGATAGTAGGATAAAACCAGCAATCACAAAATGACTTCCTGAAAAGCCCTCTCAGGGTGTGGTGATAGAACAAAAGCCCTTTGTGCCCCAGGGGCATTAGAGTGAAAACAGCAAAGTCTCAAACCAAGCAGGCAGTCTTCTTGTCACCAGCTAGTCACTGTCCCATTGGATTGCTCCTGGAGGTTGCCCAGCTTCAGGTTTAAGGAGGAAAATGCCATGTTTCACCTCTTAAGATTTCTTACAACAATCATCTTCGCCATTTGAACCAAAAGAGTCTCATTCCCCAGTGTGTGACCAAATCCCTTTGTTGTGACTCCCTGAATAGCTTCTCCCAAACCCTGGATGACTGGTTTCTGAAAAAGGTGTCATCACCAAGGTGGGAAGTATTCATCAGAGAGTCAGGTAGGGCCATGCAAAGGTTTGGTCAGATAGATTCACCTGGACTGAGAAAGTAAGGGGAGCAAAAGAAAATCTGGAAGGGGAGCCTGCCTCTGCATTGGCTTCACCTACTTGGAATTAGCCAGAATTACCGCTGACCCGCGGTGTTGACCAGGCCTGCCAGTTAAAACTAAACACATTTTACAGTGGCAGCCAGCCAAAAACATAAATTCTGCCCAAAAATAAACACTGCAAAAGATCTGCCTAGTTTCAAAACAGCTATGCCAACTCCACGACACATAGTGTGTGAGGTGTGATTTTGCAGAAGCACTGGAGGGTCTGTGGATGACAGCGGTAAGGCATCTGTGGATGACAGTGGTAAGGGGATCAGCTCTGAAAGCCACCAGTACCCTAGATTTGGAGAAAGGTCTAGCAATTTTTCTTCACCTCCTATGAAATCATAAACTCAGGGTGTGGGGGGAATGGCCAAAAGAAGGCCCATTAGATTTGATGATAGGCCCACAGAATATGACATCTTGAAAGAAAATTTCTGGAAAGCCCCGGGGTAAGTGAGGGAGAATGCATTGTGAGGATGAGAAGGGAGTCTCTCTCCTTAAAATATTTGAGGTTACAAGTAAAAGCAGAATATAAGGCTATAAGACGGTTTAGCTTAAGGAAATGAGGACTGTTGTTTTCTTTTCTATTTTAAAATTAGATGAGACCTAAGAATATCTTGGCAGCAGACTTGTGGATTCTAAATCCCACATAAGAATTTTGCTGTAACATTTGGGGACATCATGGATATACCCAATGACTTGGGAATGTGAGAGGCCATAAATAAAAGTGATACACTGTCTAAGAGTAAACATAAGTGCATATTTTACTGCCTTTGTTTAACAAACATTTTTTGAGAGATTTCTAGGTGCTGGGGGCTGAAAATAAAACAATGAACTGTTCTCTCCAAGAACTTAAAATTTCATGGGTGATTTAGACAATTAAGAGGCAATTACAAAACAGTGGGAGAAGGGCCATCAGGTGGACAAGCAGTCAGCACTGTTGGGTGTTAAGAGCATCTTAATCAATACTTGGGGGTGCAGTGTCAAAGATGTCAAAAAGACTTTCTTGAAGGATCTGAAGGACAGTTAGGAGGCAATTCTGTGAAAGGAAAGGGAAGGACAGTGTTCCAAGTGGAGGAAATGGCACCTACTTAGAGAGGTCATAGCAGGTTTTTTGTTTTGTTTTGTTTTGTTTTTTGGATAAGAAGATATTTGAGCAGAGACCTGGAGGAGGTGAAGGAAGCAGCCCATCACAAGGGACCATGTCAGGAGAAATAACCTGACAATGGACTATTTGATGTGTTCTAGAAACAAGGAGGAAGCCAATATGGTCATAGTTGACATGTTCATCTCCCAAAATTTATTCTTATTTCTAGAGTCTCCGTTGGACCATGCTTTCTTCCATCAGTTTGTTGAAGAACTGCCAAGATTGTCTTTCTACCTCTGTGGCCTTTATGGTGCATGAACTTATCACAGTTGGAGTTCTTTAATTGCAGATTTGAATTGTAGTCTTCTTGCTCAAATCAGTGTATGAATCAAGTTCCTCTTGATAGAGGCATTATTCTGAAGCCCAGCTTCAGCCATTTCTCTCTCACAGAGGATAAGGGTCTCTCTCTTCCCTCTCTGTACCAATCGCCCTGTAATACCAACCTCTATTATAATTCTGCTCTGAAGACGAAGGAGGATCCTCCCTTAGACTTCCCCTGATACAATGATATTGACTCCCGTTTAACCCCAAATGGCCTGGAGGAGTCTATTCTAGTTCTCCACCAACCTGAAAGATCCTTCTCGGTATCACTGCTGGTTGGTAAATATCAAGACTATCACATTTCTAGAAACTATAATTTGGCACTACTAGGCAATCCCTGAAACCTTATGCTCTGCTCCACATAGTCTATTTCAGCTCCTTTCCAGGAACTCATGACATTGAAGTTTAAGCAAGCCTGTGATTAAAATCCTCTAAATTTTGACAGCTTCATCCAAATGCAAGATTTAAAGGTCATCTGGATCAAAGGGGACTGTATAAAAGGAAAAGTTTGGGAGTTCTGGGTAGTATACAGCTGGTTCTCTCTTATTTCCCTATTAAAATTTGCATGAAAGCACAACCGAAGGTACAGAAATGGCAAATGAACCTGAGAATTCTGACCATGTGGTATCACTGTATAGGAATATTTTCTCTCTCAGAAGAGTTAAGTTAATGTGGTAGGATGGCCTAACCAAGGAGGTTGTTGTCCAGCTTCCAAAAACTGGAAATTTCCTCCATTCACTTGAATTTAAAAAAACTTTAGAAACACACCTTCATGTATTAACATGTCAAATAGATCAATATGAATAAATATAGTATTCATTTCACCCATCTGGACACAAAGTCCATGTTCCCTGGGGGCAATAACATACAGCCTGCTAGATTTTCTACTGATGTACAATCAACATGTATGATGTTTTCATTTTGTCTTCCATTGAAGAAGATGAGAATTTAAGCACTGTTATATCCCCCTCCCCACAGATGTTCTTCTTTCCCTTCTCCCATCATTTCCATTCTCTCAGTGCAAGCATTCACACTGAAATTAATATGACTATGTGTACTAGTTAATGTTTCCAAGCTAAGCCCTATAACATGCTATGATTATGTTTCTTTTCTTCTATGAAATTTTGGCTTGGAGTTTTGTGTGTGTGTGTTGTTTACTTAGATTATTGTGTGTCTGTTAGTAATTCTTCTTCCGAACACTTTGACAGATATGTAAAACATATTTCCATGTAGTCAGACACACCAGGTAATATATGAGTCCTATCTTATCCGTCACTTCCAGAACTCTGTCCTTTTGCTCCAATTTGAGCTCGCTAGGCACACGGCTATTTGGTTATCTATCGCCACGTAACAAACAGTTCCAAACTCAGTGGTTTAAAACAACAGCCATTTTGTCATCTCTCATGGTTCTCTGGCTTGTTCCGATGAGCAATTTTGACAGATATCCAGACCATTGAGACTCTCTCCCTCTCAAGTAACCCCAGGCCTTTTGTATGTGGTTAGCTTGAGCCTCCTCAAGGAGTGGCAGTCTCAGGGTGGTTAGGCTATTTACAGTGTTTGGCTTTCCCCAGAGTTCAAAAGCCAAAGATACAGGAACTTCCTAACTCAAACACCTGAAAGCCCCAGAATGTAATTTCTACTCAATTCTATCGGCCAAGGCAATCACAGGGCCTGCCCGGATCGAAGGTGAAAAGAAATAGAGGCATGGACATCTGACTTTCAGGCTGGGGAGGGAAATGGAGGCTCTAACTTCTCCTTACACAGGTTTTCATCCAGTTCTCTTGGTAAGGACCAGCCCACACCTTCTTCAAAGGCACCTAGTACCTCAAATCCAGGATCTCTCCAAGGTTCAATGGCCTAAACTGGCGTGTTTGGTTTTGGCATTCCTCTGTGCAAGTATCGAACTTAGTCTTCCTCTGCTCTGCCAAACCAGATGCTAGTTGCCCAAAACCTACAGTTGGCACCTCTGGTCTTCTAGTCTGGAGGAAGTGGAGACAAGCCCAAAGGGAGGAACTGTTTTCTGAAGCAGCTAATCTAGACTCTTCCCCCACCCTCACCCCACACTTTTGTTTTGATATCCATACATCCCAGATACATAAAGTTAGAAGAAGAAGAAGTTAAGAATCACATGCCTGAAGGGCCAGAAGAACAGGTTTGTAGCCTCCTTTAGGCCTTGCCATTCTTATAAACCGCTTCAGCAGAAGGATAGTAACAGATGGCCTTTAAAAGAGCCATGCTGTAACAGATGCCTCTTGTTACAGTGAGAAGGCTAAGCGGGAGTGCTTGGTGACTTTTACTCTGTAGACTGGTAGAGAAATATTGGCTAGATCGCTCCTTGTAGTTGAAATTGAAAAGAGAGTGTTTCTCACCATAGCCTCCTGCTTAAGCAGGGAGAGCACCACGCCAGCCAAGGACAGACAGTACAGGCCTATTCAAGCGTGAGCCAGGAGGGGATGGTGCCCAGGTGATTCTTCCGTGTGTGTGAGTCCGCATGGGCACTCATACCCATGCATGCTAATTCCAATTCACATAGACTGTTCTATTGTATAAAAGAGATGGAAGGTTTCCCAGTTCAATTATGAAAATTATAAAACTCTACTATCCAAAACTGACAAAATCCTAAAAATGAAATATAAAGACTGATTTTACCTGGGACTACAAATGCAAAAATATTCAGTAAAATGCCAAAGTTCAACAAAATGTCTGTGGGTAACCATGTTTGATCCCATTAATTCAAATATTTTCTAAGGACCCTTATATATATATATATATATATATATAAATATGTCAAGTGAGAAGAGACATTTGAACAAATTCACAGCCATTCTTGGTTTTTCTTTTTTTTTTAAAAAAAAAGTACTTTTTAAACTAGAAATAGCAGGCTCTCCTCACAAGATAAAGAACATAGTACATGGAATGTTAATAAATATCAAATAGAGGAAGTACTCTGTGGAAAACTGGACTGCAGGAATGTTGTTTAAACGTTGTTTCAATAACAAGTGAAAAGAAAATAAAACAGAAGTCTTTATTGCAGAGCATCTCAGAGGCTTTTATATACTAATATGCATCGTGAGCCTTCAAGAAGCTATTTCATACACAGGCTCACCATTCATTCCATTCTCTCCCAACATGCTTTGGGACCCATCGCTCTCGCAACAAGAATGGCCATTCACAATACTATAAATGAACAATATTTTGGAAGATGCAACCAATGCAACATGCCATGAACAGTCATGAAGTTATAAATATTGTAAAGAACAATGATAATTTAGCAATTGTTGAAAATGATTTACTTGTCCTCTTAGTAATTCTAAGAGAATTAATTATGTCAATTATATGTACTGGAAAATCATTCTCTTTCATGGTAGCAAAAATAACAGGAACAATTTCATCACGATCTGTGCAGGATATAAAGACACAATATAAACTTACCAAGAGACATAGAAGACCTGAAGGAATAACATAGTGTGTTACTGGATAGGAATGGCACACAGATGTTAGTTTTCCAAAATTAATTTCAGGCTTAATACCACAAAAGTCACAATGTTATTTATGTGAAGGTTACAGTGGGAGGGAAAATGTTTGATAATACATTTCTAAAGAACATCTGGAAAAATAAATACTGGAATATTGCCAAAAACAAAATCATGAAAAGGGCAAGGAGAATAGATTTTCCTATCAGATATAAATGTAACTTTTAAAGCTACCCTACTTAAAAAATATGGTGCTAATGAAGGAACAAATGGGCAGAAAATGAAATTGAATTTATAGTATAAAAACAGGCTCTTTGAAGGCATACCGTTTTGAAAATTTCTTTAATAATAAACCTGTCACAAATGATTGAGAAAATAGGAAAAATTGTTCCATAAACTTTACCGGGGCCATTGATTAACTTTTGTAAATGAATAAAATCATTGCCCTTTCTCATACCCCAAACTAAATCGTGCATGCATCGGGTAGATTGAATAGCTGAATCTACGAGAAATGGAAGAAAATAGAGGCAAAGATGTTATCTGATCTTGGGGTGAGAAGGTCTTTCTAATCATCATCTCGAGGAAGACAAGAAACAGAAAAACTGATGGCCTTGTGGACCTGAAGAGGAAAAACTGTTAGATGCCAATCAACTTCTTAAAACCGAAAGAAAAAAATTTTACACTTTGGAAAAATGTTAGCAATATGAAAAGTGCTTATCAAAATCAATAATATAAAAAGCACAAAGTCCCGATATATGAAATAACTCATGAACAAGTCACAAAGGAGGAAATACAAATTGTTTATAAATGTACACAAAATAGAGCACAACTCAGTGATTATCAAAGAAATGTACATTTAAAAAATAATGTCATGTACACTGACAAATTAGCAAAGATTTTTGAAAAATGCTTAATATTTCTAATGGTACAATTATAAATATGTGCCCAGCACTTTTGGTGAGAGTGTAAACTGGTATGGTTATCCTAGAAAGTAATTTAGTGATATATATCCACAGACTTGAAACAGTTTGTAGTGTTTGACCTGGTATTTCTCTTTTCAAGAACATATCCATAAGAAGTAGTCAGAAATACAGACAAAGAATTATGCTTGGCGGGGGTGGGGTGGGGGGTGGATGTGGCTCAAATGGTTGGGTGTCCGTCTCCCATGTGGTGGGACCTGGGTTCTATCCCCAGTACCTCCTGGTAAAATAAAGAAAAATATAGTAGACACGTGGGCCACCAGGCCCTACATGTGGGCATGCCAGCCCCGCCAAGCCACACAACAAGATGATGACATAACAGGAGAGTGACACAGGGAGAACCAAGACAAGATGCGCTGAAAAACCAGGAACTAAGATGGTGCAGGTGGCAGAAAGCCTTTCTCCCACATTGGAGGTTCCCAGGATCTAATCCTGGAGAAGGATGAGAAGAGAGGGCAGGAAACAGACACAGAGAATTGCCCAGCGAATGGAACAAAGACAGCAAAAACGGCGCAGGGGCAGGGGTGGTTAAAAACGGATAAAAGTAAATAAATAAATCTTTAAAAAAAAAGAATTATACTTGAAAATGTCCATCACAATTATTATTTATTAATAAAAACTGAGGGGACAGTAATTTCTCCAAAAATGAGGAATGCTCAAATATATTGTAATAAACAATACCAAAATTAAAATTCAAAATTTTAAAGAATATTTAATAGCATGGGAAAGGGTCATGTTAAAATATTACATAAAAAGGCAGGACACAAATGTATATGTAGAGGATAATCTAAATCATCCTCAAAAGAGAGGATGGAAAAAAATAACAATGTTGATGATTACCAATGTGACTGTGAATAATTGTTTAAATACTCAAAATAATTTTCAACATTTAAAACATTCCCTAACATGCACTTCAATTATCAGGCAATCCCAGTAAATTCTATTTTAAAAGTTGGATTACTTGAATGAGTGAATAAATTCCTCCCTGGTAGTTTCAGTCCATGCCTAGAGAGAAGCTGAGGATTCTGCAGAGCTGTTTCTGACACTACCTTGTCACTGGCCTAGATGTTAAGTACTGGGATAAGGAGAGGCCTACACCCATCCAGTTGTTAAGAGGGATAAGCAGAGTGGCTCTAGGAAACTTTATAAAACTAATAAAAGTACATAAAACAAGTTCAGTAAACTGTAAAGCCCAGATCACATTCCTTTTCTGAGACAAAGACCAAAAACATATGTTTCATCAATCTAGATGATCTCATGACAATGCTTTCGTCATGAGTTTTCATGTTCTCTCTGCTAACTGGTTAGTAAGAACTTGTTTACCTGCTCAAAAACACCACTTTTCATCACTTGATACTTACAACTCTTATTTTTCTTTCATAGTTTAAAATTTTATTGAACTCTAGTGTTGATTTCTGGTTGGTGGTACTTTATTCCTTAAAAATAGTCACTGTGTTAGCTGAAACCATCATGAAAGGAGATGTATACGCTGTTATTGTTAATGATATTGTTGAAGTTTTGGGGAGAAACAGGCAATGATGATGAAGTTGGAACTGTTCCCTTCTGAAATAAAAAAAACAAACAAAACTATTTTAGCCACATAACACCTATTAATGGAGAAAAAGAGTCGAAATGCAAATTTTTCTTGGAAAAGCAGGTATCTTCAGTTTCTCTGACAAGCCCCAATCTTGGCTTCCTTACAGCACAAAAGACACCCAAAATCTAATAGATCATTGACATATTCTCTGGCACCAAGCTCTCTCTGATCCCACCCATCTCCTTTCAAATCTACCATTCTAAGAGAAGTCTCATTTGAATAATCTGCAGGCCAGGATCTCTTTCGGGATCATTCCGGGGTTACATTTGTGTGTTTTTCTTTATAGTAGTCCTAATCTAAAAGCAAAAAAAAAAAAAAAGAAAAAGAAAAAGAAAAAAAATATACCCAATTTTTTCAAACAGCATGGGACACTGCTTCAAAAGAGGATTTTAGGTGGTCTTTAAGATGAAGTTTAAAAAATCATGTGATTTAAAGGCTATAAAGGAAGCCAAGACATCCTGAAGAATTCCTGAGTTTTAGGGAGTAGGTTGGCGTGCCTCACTTTATTTGGCACGTTTGTTAGTGGAGCTGCCATTGAAGCAGAGCGCCCCCCTGGCAGACATCTGTGTCGAAGCACAAACACCTCCGTCTCTTTGCTCCTGGTGAACAGGAAGCATTGTGTCTCCAGCAAATGAAAGCCTAGAACACGGCTGAGTCTCACTGCTCGGGAAGCTGGTGATCCTTCGGTTGTTCGCCCCAATTTCCATTCTTGAGGAACAGCTGGTCCTCCGTGTCCCCGCGGCAACATGAGAGGGTGCTCTGTAATCCCTGACAAGGCATGCAGTCAGACCCCAGAGAGAAGCTCAGAGTCCAGCTGTTCAAGCACTTGCATTTGCCAGATGGGAATTGTGCATCCAGGGAAGTATCTTCGCGACTCTGAAACTTCAAAGGCACACGGATGGTGTTTTATTATCAGCTTCCATCTTTCTATTTTGGAGAATCCCCTCCACATAAAAGAGAATGCTACAAATTTTTGTAAATTAATTACAGTAATCCAGGTCTTAAGGATTCCAGCCAATGTTGTGTGTGTGGGGGGGGTGGGGGGCACTTTCTGATTATGAAGTCCAGACTTTTATATAGGTTACTCTCCAGCATCTGTGCATGATAATGTCTGTAGCTTAATTTAAATGTCTTTTGTAGCTGGTAGCATTTGTTTTTTAGTATTTATAAAATAGTTATTGGAGTGGTTGCTATAACAAACTTTTTTTTTGTTCGATTCGTTTTTTCTGTTTAATTATTATTGTGTAAAAAATTGCATCAGTGTTAGGATCTATTACTTAAATGAAAAATGCTAAACAATTTGATCTGTATAGGCAATTTGTGTGCATCCATGTATGTGTATATGTGTGTGTGCATTTGTCTTTTTTCCCCCTCAAATAGGACTTATCTTTCAATATCTGTTCTTATAAATCACCATGTATGTCATATAGCCCAGATGATGGGTCTTTTTTTTTCTCATCTCCACTGCTGTTTTGCAAAAGACTAGTTATTGTCCTGAGAATCCATGGGCTAAAATGACACTACTATTTAGTATTATAGTTTGAGTGTATTTCAAGGCAGCTTGTGACATTTAAGCAGCCACACTTATTCTCTTCAAATCTGTGGGCTGTGTACGATGTTATCAGGGAGGGGGCAGTGATAGTCATGAAACCTGCCACAGGCACTTCAGTGTCACTTCTAAATGGCTAACTGCTCCTCTTGCAGATCGGAGGCAGAGCCAGCTCTCCTTGTGGTCAAACATGGGGCACTCCTGGCTAATTGGTGTTTCCTGGACTTATAAGGTAAAGTGCTATATTACCTGAGCTTAACATATAAACACCATAAATTCTCTAGCAGAGATTGCCATGTGTCTTAAATTTGTGTTTTAAAATGGAAATTAATTTGTGATGCCAGGACATACTCTTTGAGGTCAAAGTTGACAGGACAGGAGAAGCATGTTCAGTCCAATCAACTTTCCAGCCGAGAGTAGATTCCACCCTCACAGGCCAAAGTCAGCAGAGTTGGGACTCATAAACAGGAGGCCTGGAACAGACCGCTCAAGCTTAGGCAACTGAAATCTGGCAGAGTCTGACCAGCCATTCAAATAGGTCCCAAAACACATCTGTGGAAGTGAAGAAGGATCTAACAGAGCCAGTCAAAACCAGCAGTGGGAGTTAGATAGGAAAGGCTGAAAATTGCTTTCTGGGCACAAGAAATGAACCAACAACATGTGTTAAATGCCCACGATGGGCCAGGTAGAGGGGGGAAATGGATATGAGCCATTGATTGTGTCTTTTAGAAAGCTTAAATCTAAGTGCTTTGCAGGACATGGGAAGCTGGGGGCCACACGTATATCTGAGACCTCTGTGTTACTCTGATCCTCTTTTTTTTTTTTTTTTAAGATTTATTTATTTGTTTATTTATCCCCCCCTTGCTGCTTGTGCTTGCTGTGTCCATTAGCTGTGTGTCTTCTCCGTGTCTGCTTATCTTCCCCTTGCTGTGAGGTCCCGCTGCATCAGACCCTCGCGCCGCGCGGGTCGGCCTGCCCTCACAAAGAGGCCCCGGGGCCTCACACATGGTAAACGGGGGCTCTATACTCTGATCCTCTTTGACATCATTTCCTCATCAATATGATGAGCTTTATAGACTTAATTGTTGGAGGTTAATAAGGAAATGCTCAAAATAAAAGGGACAATAAGAAAGGTGGTTACAATTTGAACTGTTTGAATTAGCAAGGAATTAAAGAAATAAGCCTGGAACTGCAGAATAATTGCAATGACAATAGATTGAAATGGCCCTTAAATGAGGAAAGGGGAAGAGACACAGGGACTTAAAACTGTCCTCAAGTCTAACACTTTATATCACCATGGCAGGAGTAGGAAAGTAGATTTCAGTGGTGTGTGGGAGCCATAAGAGCAGATGGGTAAATTTTTAGGAATTTTGTGACCTGGAAGTTAAACATAACCGTTATTAAACCATAAAATACATAAACTTATATTTAAATTATATTGAAACAAAACTAATAAATACTCAAAGCCCATCATTTACTTCTTTCACTACATTTTACCCTTACATATGCTGGTGAATTTATCTGTGACTGTCTTATCTGTGTGATGGAAATACAATACCACATAATGGTGTGATACTCTGCAACTCTGTTTTTGGTGACATCAGATTGGTAGTTTAAAAATCAATAAAGGAAATCAACCATGGAAAGTGGCAAGAGTTACAGATCAGAGCTTGATTTATTATTTTGTTGATTGTCTAGAATTAGGAAAATTATGATAAAGTATTTTTAATGTAGATGAAACTTAAAATGTGTCAAGTCTGTAGGAATACATTGTGAACAGCACAAAAAGTGAAGGAAATGTTTCCAGTGTTCAGAAGCAATATCTGATTTATCAAAAGAATGAGCAAGTGAGAATTCTATATGCATCTTGGTTATTTCACTTTCGTCTTACTCATTAAAGTAAAAGAAAACATCAACCAACATTTGTGTTGAAATTATACTCATTCATCAATTGCAGTTGTAGGTTGGCTATGGATACAAGAGTTCAGGAAATAGCAAAAACATCTGTGAGAATCAATCTGCTCTATGGAAATTACAAAAAAGAGCATTATATTTTATCATTATTAAAAAATTGTTTGGTAAATCCATAACAGAATTTAAATGTACACATTTTTATCAACTGATATACTATTTTTATCTATAGATGGCAATCACTGTTTTCTTCCGTACTGCAATAGAAGTTTATGTCTACGATATTTTCACACTTAGAGGCTACCTATTTTTCTTAAAATTCTTTTGACCTTGAAAACGATACATAGATTCAAGCACACTTGACTTTCATAATCTACAATAGTGTCTGTTCTCATTAGCACCTTTACAGTTTAGAATATAATTGAGACATATCAAAGATTCCCCGGGTTGTCTATATCTCTTATTTCCTTCTAAAAAAATAAATTACATATCAATGGAATTAAGCATTCTCTTGAAATTCTGCTATCAGCTTTGGCAAAGACAGCCTTGGGGCCAGCCTGATTTACCTCAGGGGTGTGAACAGTTCACATGGACCACGTGAAAATTCTGCCTGTTTTAGCCTCTCAGCTGCTAAAACAAATACCCTACAATGGCTCAAACAATGGCAATTTATTGACTCACAGTTTTGAGGCTAGGAGAGACTCAAAATCGAGACATCAACAAGGTGATGTTTTCTCCTTGAAGACTGGCATTTTGGGGGCTATCTACTGGTGATCCTTGGTCCTTGGCAGTTCTGTCACATGGCAATGCACAGGGCAACGTCTTCTTTCTCTTCAGGGTTTTGTTGATTTCCGGTGTCTGGTTGCTCCCCGAAGCTTCTCTTTCTGTGTTCAATTTCCTTTGCGTATAAGGACTTCAGCCATAGTGGATTAGGGCCCATATTTATTCAGTCTGGGCACACCTTAGCTGATAACACCTTCAAAGTTCTGATTTACAAATGGGTTGACACCCACAGGACCAAAGGTTGGGAGATGAACATGCCTTTTTGGGGGGACATGATTCAATCCCCAAAACTGCCCTACACTGAATTCACATATACCAAGACAATAGCAAACTTCTTCTGTCCTACACTTCATGACTGATAAGGGTCTTTTGACATGGATTCTAAAATGTATACTAATTTCAGAAATGATAAAAAGCAAATTAAGAAAAACAAATATCTTAATATTGAGGCGCAAACTATTGTATCTCTGAAGATGTATGCTTTCTCCAAGTTACTTGCTGTAAGAACCATGGAGCAAAAGCATTCCGAACAGCTCAAGGAGCCCTCTCTGATTGGCAGCTGCTAGGTAAGGCTCTCAGGGAAAGGGGATTCACTAGAGCAGCTTTTTGGAAGGATGAACAGCATTTTTACTGATTCTTCTGGAAAATGACATGCCCATTCTGCAGAAATTCTGGACACTATGGCAATTCCTGGGTAGCCCCATGAAAGAGTCGTCTGTCCATGGCAGCTATTAAGCTGTCATTACAATTAAGCTGTTCACCTAAGTGACACACAAATAACATGAAGGCATGAATGTCACAACACCATAAAATAAAGTTTTTCAGCCAAAGCAAAATTTTCAGAATTTAAAAAAAAGTCAAAACATCACCATTGTTAGGATGTTTGTGGTATTCCTTGACTCTCTAAAAGCACTCAAATTTCTTCTGGCACTCAAATTTGTTTTAAAAACCAAAGTAAATCTAAATCAGGTTTAGGTTTTGAGAATTACTCCACACCCATGAAGTAGGTTTGATGAGTGGTTGAAGATTGAATGTCACCAAAGTAAGACTGAGGTTTGTTTCCCAGGGGCAGGATAAGGGAGAAAAATATGCATTGTTTAAATACCCAGTGCCTGAGACAAGCATTCATCATTCAACAGTAAGTACTTACTGAGTGTGTATTATATACCAGCCGCTTGCGATGTAGCAGATTTGAAATAAATAAATAGGAAGAAGACAAGAGAAGGGAAAGACGGAATTGCAGTTAAGAAAGGCAGAATCTCCACAGAAGTCTGTGTCCCTCTCATTTTTGGAAGTTTATTTTAGTTAGGGATTTTTAAAATGATGTCCTACATGTCTGTGGTGAGGAGACCCAGTCTTCTCCGCTTCCTCCCACATTTCATCCATGGGGAGAACTACCTGTTTATTGGAGATGACACTGTGGTTGGTTCTCCAACATTCATTCCTCCTTTTTGCTGTAGTAGCCAACAGATGGTTTTAGTGGGCTGAGTAGACTTCGTGAATTGTCTCAGCCAATCAAGGTAATGCCATCCTCCCTGTCATAGTAATTGCTTCTGGAAATAAAACCTAGGCAGTCATTGGATGGTGACAAGGTTGTGCAGTCAATTAAATGCTCAGGAACACTGCTGGGAATTGTGGAGCACCTGCAGTCTCTTTCCTTTTACTGATGGTATGATTCAAGCATGAAGCTGGAACCTAAAGATGGTAAGAGCTGAGACACTCATAAAGAGGAGCTAGAATTCTGATGAAAACATGCATGAGCCAGATGTTTTAGTTACATAAGCCAATAAATTCCCTTTAATATTTAAACTAGCTTGAACTTTTATTTTCTCTTACAATGTGAGCATCTTAAGTGGCACTCAGCAAGATGTGACACTGGGGTTTGGGAAAGTACATCAGTAACTCGGTTCTGTGAGGAAGAGTTCGCATTTGCCCGGCCCTGTCCTCTGTCCTTATTTCTCCTTCCAGGACCATTCCAGTTTCCGGCCATCTCTCAACCTCTTCACAGAGAAGATGTGAGTAACATTCTCTACTTCCAACATTCCTCTCCTATTGTAACTTCTTGCCCCAACACCGCACAGTTCCTGTACATATTGTCCAAATAATCATTCAATTTCCCTTTGGAGTAGGAAGGAAAAAATAGGAGGCAATAGGTGAGCTGGATTAGCCAGATGTATTTTCTGACAATTAACAGAAACATCTGAGCAGTTCAGATCCAGCCCTTTCCTGTTAAAGAACACTGGTTGATGATATATTAGTTTTATTTTTAACATGTGTTTCTAATAATAATGATGATATGATAACCTCTAAAAGTCGATAGCAAACAGAAAAATGCTAGTACTTACCAGGATTTTTTTTTTTTCCTAACCCTAGAGAATGCATTTTTGGAACCACCTGGAGTCAATCCCCACTGTCAAAATCTCACTGTTCTGAGCACTTCTCGGCTGAGGACATTTCCTTTAGTGAACAAAAAATTTTTCACTTGAAAAAAAAAGCAAAGAAAACATGCCCTGGAAGGCTTTACTTTGAATTGAAATCCCAACAGCAGAAATCTTCCAGTTTTCATGAGACATTCCCCTCCAATGATTACCCTACCATCTTCAATTTTCAACGTTCACTTCCATATTTTATTGTTCTTTACACAGCTAAGTGATTTTGTCAGCTATTGGACAGCTCGAGAAAGTGGCCATGTTCAGACAGATGTTGTGACTATGACGGAGTTGAAGTGCAGGGCTTCAAAAAGAGCAGACTCGCCCTTTCTGCCATTGTCTTAGGAAAGAGCAAGGAGGTCTTGAACGCACCTCTCCAAACTCTACCAGGACTCCACCTCTGGGCACTCCTCCTGCCCCACATTGGGGCCCATCGTTCCGCTCTGGTGTACTCTCTCAGCTTGGGCATTTGTGGCTTAGCCTACCCTCTTGCATAATCGATCAGCATTGGGGTCCAACCTGGCCCCAGTTGGGAGCCACCTTTCAGTTTGCTTTCTGACCTCTGTCTCTTACCTTCTATCTTCAGAAGCCAAATTTCTATAGAATAAAAATAACTTAGATCAGCTTTCAATATCTACCTATTGTGTGTGTGTGTTCTATACACATTGTAGAAAATGACAATTAAGGGAAAATACCCCAAATTCCACCTTCCATAGATAATAGCTATTAACATTTGAGGTGTATTTTTCTATAGTCTTTGCCTATATTTAACTATCATTCTAGCACACACACACACACATATATATAAATATAAAGATATATAGATGATAAATAGCCTGGTAAAAATATGTTCTAAAATTACATAATGTGGATATATTTTCTATCATAATATCTAAATGATTGCACCATGCATATAGTTTTTTTTAAAGATTTATTTTATTTATTTATTCCACCCCCTCGCTGTTTGTGCTCGCTGTCTGCTCTCTGTGTCTATTCGTTGTGCACTCTGTGTCTGCTCGTCTTCTCTTTAGGAGGCACTGGGAACTGAACCCGGGACCTCCCATGTGGTAGGCAGGCACCCAAATGCTTGAGCCACATCCACTTCCCACCATGCCTATAGTTTTATAAACTACTTTTTTTCATTTACCACACTGGATTTCCTTTTCAATAAACATACATGTACTTCATTATTGTTATTACCTTTTCAGTAGTCAGTTATTCCATAATTACCTACCTTAAAAATTTGGACATTTTTACATGATCCTCAGGTTTATTATGAAAATTTTGCTGATTTAACAAGATTATGGATTTATTGTCTAGGGTGCATTCTTAGATGTGGATTTTCCACAGGATTTTAAAAAAGAATGCTTCCATAATTTTTTGAGCTGCCTTTACCTAGTTATTTTATTTTTTAAAATTTGAAATAAAGTTTAAAAACAAAGAAGTGGATCTTCCATGGAAAAAGAATATGGATACTTTTACTAGCTTTTGATAAATGTCCATGTTTTACTCCAGAAAAGTTGCATAAATGTATGCTTCTACCAATAGTACATGAGTAACAAGCTTTGACTGTAGTTGAATATCATCACCAGGGTCTATGATTGGAGAATGAAGACGTCCTTTTAGTTACCAGTCAATCACTATTCATCCTCATCACTAGTGGTCCGTATCAGTAATGACCTGAAGACCATTCACTACACTGGAAGTAAAAATAGAAATATTGGTGTTATCAAGCGCCTGGAATTCTTAGTGAAATGACGTAATTAGAACTTAGTGACTGTGGACTTAAAGGAATAAGATGGTAAATTCATAACATATTTGTAGAGAAAAAGAAATCACCAGCAAAATTTTAAAATGATGTTTATAGCATATAATTTATCTCCTTATATCACAGACACAGACTGTATAGCTAATATAATTGGATAACCCTCAAATAGGTAAGCCAAGCCTAAATTTCCTCTTAGGTTCCAGACCTAATTTCTCTCCCGGTACAGGTTATAACTACTTTAATCTATATCATTATGCAACCCAGTCCCTTAAAATTCCAATTTCCAAGGTGGCTGTTCTTCCCAACTTTCCCGTATCTGTTAGGAGTACCACAAATTCTCCAGTTTCCCAGGCCCAATATACCTGAGCTGTTTTTCTTTTAACACATCCATCCAAATCACTGCTGAGTCTTTCTCATATCCCTGCTTTTAATTCTGCAAAACAAAACAAAAGGCTGCATACCCTTCTCTGACCACTAGGCAATTGCTGGTTTCCTTGCTACCTGTGTTATTCCCACTTCTCATTCACTTGCTATTTTGTGACTAACTAATCTTTCCAAGTCATGACTCCGACTCAGCTACTCCCTGTATCAAATGCTGTTAATGACTCCTGGTTGCTTACTGGATTAAACCCAAATGTCCTGGTCTGGCATTGCCTGCCTGTATTCTTTTGTCCAATCCAACTTTTCGGAGGCGTTATCATATTTCCTCCCACTTCTTCTCTTCACACATTCTCCAGTCTAGCTGAATTGGTTCATTACTGTGCTCTAAATGTGCTCCAGATTTTTTCTAGCCTGGAGATTTGCTCAATTTATCCCTTGCCCAGGGTAATTCTCCTGCCCAGTTCCTTGTCCCATGTCTTCACTATCTACTCTGCCTTTACTATTTCTTTAATGTTCCGGCACAAAAGAGATAAGAGACTGTGGAAGATTGAATTATCTGTCTCAACAGACGCATGTTCTTAATCTTAACCCGTATTCATGTGGGTGTGAACCCCTTTGTAAATAGGACCCCTTGAAGAGCTATTTTTAGTTAAAGTGTAGACCAACTGAATGAGGGTGAGTCTTAATCCAGATGAATCCTTATAAAGGGTTCTGGGGAGTCATGGAAATGAGAAAAGAAAGAACATGTGACAGGAAGCAGAGATGCCAGCCAACGCACCCCAAAGATTGAGGGAAGCCAGCAACAAGGCACTATCAACCCCAGGAGAAAACAAGCTTCCCAGCCTCTGGAACCATGAGAAAATAATTTCTGGTTGTTTAAGCCAACCCAGTGTGTGGTATTTGTCATAGCAGCCTGGCAAACTAAGACAGAGGTCTTCTTCGGCCGGTGAAGTTTCAAGGATCTTTTTGGTCCTCTGAGTATTAACAGTTCTTTTTCTTATTCCTGTGGCTAGCCTGTCCAGTTGCTTGTGAGCAGGAGCTGTGGCTGATTCTTCTTTGACTCTCCTGAAGTTACCCAATTCTGGAGTAGAGTCGTTTCCCTAAAATACCTGCTGGGTGGAACAACTAGATGAGGAGTTCAGTAGACTAGGATATATTAAAACATGTTTAATATATTTTTTGAAGGTTTTGAAATGACTTTCCTTCCCAACTGATAAAACTAAAGTCACATGAGGCACTCCAAGTTATGTGACATATTGCACATTTTTAAAAAATCCCATAATTTAGGGAATGACAATGGGTTTCCCACAAGATAGGCTAACTCTATGCTGGGAACTTTTTATTCCATATGGTTGCTTTTCAAAGGCTGGTACTATAATTAGGAGATCCTCAATTATTTCCTATAGTGATTGACAAAGTCATTCAACAATTGATCCACCAACTAGCTAGCATGCCTCACCTTAGCTGAGCTTTGGTTTTTCTAAAAGTAAGAGAGAAAAAACACCCTTTGAAATTCCATCTATTTTTTTTTTTCTCTAGGACATTTTTTTTTCTGAAACCTGTAATACTTTATCTTTTTTGACCATCATGACCTCAGTTGGAAGGACCTAGGAGGAAAAGTAACTTCCACTACTGATCAAGCTGTTCTACCCCAATCCAGCCCATATAGAGAAAAGGGGCATAAGAAAACTAAAACAGTTATAGCTTTTATTTTGGGTTCCATACTTTTGCTAAATTTTAAAAAAAATTTAAAAATTAGTATTTCCTAGTAAGTTCAACACTACTAATCAGTAGAGTAGAATTGGATTGATCCATTTTTTAAGGCAGTGCAGATATGCAGCCCACGTGAGACTTGACTTTGATAGTCAAGCCTCAGTATATTTTTCCACCTTTATTTCTTGGTAAGAGAATCCAGGCATACGATGCCAGGCTAGGATATTTGGTTTAATCCAGTAAACGTCAGGCATCATTGACATTTTAGATGGGGGGGAAGGGGGAGTAGCTGAGTCAAAGCCATTCCTTAGAATGTTTAATTAGGCATAATTAGGGAAGCCCTCCGTTATAGGGAGATGGACACACACCTTCACTGCTTGGATTCCTCTGTTCCATCTGCCCAGCATGCCATTTCCAGTGGTCTAAATCCTAGTCATCTTTCAAAGTCCATACAGTGGTCTAAATCTTAGTCATCTTTCAAAGTCCATAGTAAATGCGTGAAATCTTTCCAAGTCATTTTATTTCAAATGAAATGGGACACAGCATTCCCCTTTCAGACATTCTTTAGCACAAATTCTCTGAGCCATCCACGAGGCATTCAATTTGCTATTGCTTTGCAATATATCATTGTCATGTATTATCATTTAATGTTTTTTTAATGCATGTCATTTGCTTCTTCACTTAGATTAGACATTTCTTGAGACCTGTCATTATACCATATCCTGCTTTGGATCCAGCTGAGAACGCTACGTAATTATGTATTTACTGTAGCTGTGCTATCAGCATTTGGCAAATATTGATAATGCATATGAAGTTAAGTTTGGAAAAGATGGTTACTCTTTTACCTCCTGCTCCCCCTAGTGATGTCCAGAATATAATATGTGGTTGCACATTCCTGTTTCATCCTGTGGTCATCTTACAACTACCAGATGTAACTCAGAGAACACATTAAGCTATAAGCAAGAAATAATGATCATAATTTTAATACCCTACATATATCAATTTCTCATTATGTGCCTATAGCTGTAAAAGACATTCTACCGATGATCTCATCTAATCAGCACAACTGTGTGGGGTAATTGTTGTCATTTTCCAGTTCTTAACAGAAGTGGATTTTTTCCCTACTTTCAGATTAGGCAGTTTGAAGCATATGAACGGTATGTTGGGACTCTTGAGCAATTGGGCTGGTTTAGCCAGTGTGCTTTATCACTAAATCTTATTTCATGTCTTAATCAAGAATGCGTGGTTCTGACAAACTCATGTGTATAGTAGGCAATGCCTAGTTAAGTTTGAAAAGTATTGAACAACTTCATATGCCAAGAAAACAAAGGCAGGGAAAAAGCATTATTCAAATGGTCAATGTATGGTCAAATTTCCAAAAAAGATAATTATTTTACAATAGGTCTTATTTGGTATGACTTTGCCTATATATAGGCTTGATTAAAAAGCTAGTTATTTATTATCTTTCAAAAATAATCTTTTACTTTTTAAATGACTAATTTTCCAAATTAATGATCTATTAATTTAGCTATAATGGGTAATGTTCCAATACAGAAGTAATAACAAAATTGAAACGCATGATTTTTATTTGCAATGAAATGATTTGCAAAGTATATGTGTTACCTTCTCATTTGTAAGTATCACAGAATGAATTGAGTCAAAATGAAAGCAGTGTCAATTAAAGAGAGAAAAGAGACAGTATCATGTTGAAATTAGCGTGGATCCCATATCCTACAGAGAGAAGAATTACAAGGAAATTTTGTAAATAAACAATGAAAAAAACATAGATAAAAACTATCTTTCAAATTCTGTTACCTTCTTGGAGGTAAATAATGCAGGTGCCCTTACATGAAAAATGGTAGGCTTCCAATATAAATACATTTTGAAATTTTTCTTTGTCCCCAGCTGAACAACACCAATATTATTGGAAAAACAAAACTTAAAAGTCTCTCCTTTTTTTCCCCGTGAGCATACATTATCATTAACAAGAGGCATCTGGCTTCTCTGGTTCCCATTAACATTGAGGAAAAAGATCTATCTTAGGAATTAGGGTTTAAGTTGAATTTTAGGGCAGGAGAATTAGCCCTTTGCTCTGGCCTCACAGGCATTTATAGTCATGCTAATTATGAGCAGGAATCAGATCTGTCTCTCCGCCCCAGTCCCCTCTCATCAGATGATTGCAAAATGAATTACATAATGTGAAATGTTTCTCCCAGAACTGTATTTAGGACAAGTAAGCCATATGTACATGAGTGTGTGTGTGTAAGTGTGTGTATGTGAGAGAGAAAGAGCGCATGAAAGAAATAAGACCCTAGGAAATAACCTGTCATGTTGTCATTCACAGCAGGTATTCCATCTACTATAAGAAGGAAATCAGGTCTTACAACTTCTCCATGGACCTTTAGGGATTTACCCAGGTGCTTGGAAATGCAGTCAAAAAATAAATGATTTCTCATTTAAAAGTAAAATGGAATTTGATGGGCAGAATGAGAAGTATAGAGGGAGGGGTGGGCAGAATTGCCTTTGACAGCAGAAAGATGAAACATAAGTGGAAGCAGAGCTGTTAGTGCCTAGAGCCCTGAAGTCTACATGGACAGAACTAGATTTGAAGCCTATTTCTGCCAATCTCTTCCTGTGTGACCTGGGAAAATTACTTAACCTTTCTGAGTCTCCTTTTCCTCAACTGTAAATTAATGCTATATATTTCCCAGGGCTGTGATGGGGCTGAGATTAAATAAGAACTTCCCTTTGAAATGCCTGATCGGGATGCCCAAACCCATAATATGATGGTATGCTCTCAAGACCTGTTTATTTCCCCCCCTTTTTTTTTCTGGTTTCTTTCAGCTTTCCTTGAGAAGGCCCCCAGTCTATCACCTGCTTTACATATCTGTATATAACCATGTCATTATTAATAACAACAGATCCTGATTAGTGTAAATGAAGTAAGAATTTTTTAAAAGTCAGAAGGTTCAGTTCAGCATAGGCTAAGAAAAAATTACTTATTCACCAACAATGCTGCCTCTGAAACAGATGGGAGCCAAATACGTCCACCTTGTAGAGGTGTTTGGTTCCTTTGGTTGCCAAAGAAGGGAGGTCAAGGTTGAGCGACAGTTCCTGTTTTCTGTGAGCCCAGATTAGAGTATCTGTGTGTGTATATATATGCCCCTTCTCCCTTCTTTCCTTTCTTTCTTTCCTACCTCCCAACCCTTTTCCCCACAAAAAAGAAAAAAAGATTACAAATTTGACTGTAGAATATGTTAACTGTGTTTCACATTTTAATGAAATAAGCAGATCACCCAATTGGGGGGAATTTTTTGAGAAAATAGGCCTCTCACATGGCAACCTTGCTTATGAAGCTGAAGTCTTGACAAAGTCTGTCATTTGTTTTAAACCAAGACTCACCATCGTTTACCTAATGTAAAAACACTGGACTCTAGGAATTCCCATCAAAATACAGATCACGTGTCTGTTTATTACCATTATTAATTAGTTTTGTTCCAAGAGTCCTGGACAACACATAGGCTGAACCATCTGAAATTGATTCTGTAGATCAACAATGGGCAAATACCAACTCTTTCTCCTGGTTCCATCTGCAACATGTCAGAATGTTGTCTGAGGGACAATTCCAAGGGCACTTAAACTGCATACCTTAGGAGTAAGTAGATAATTGCGGGGGGGTGGGGAAGAGAATTTCCCTGTGATAGTCAAAACTTACTGATTTTTTTTTATCTTCATGAAATTTTGCTGAAGTATTTTAGATTATACAGTGAACTGGAACTTTAAGGGGAAAAGTGAAGAAAATAGCAAATGACTTCACAAACAGGAGGAATCAGGCTGGACAGCCACTAACACATAAGGTCAATGAGGGTGCAGTTTTTTATTCACTCGGCTCCATTGCATAAAACTGATCCTGCCCAATTATAGGTGCCTTGTAATTATTTGTTAACTAAGCTGTTAAAAGAATGGACCCAGGGTCTGAAATGCCCTAGTTGTACATGCTGTTATTATATATCATGGGAATTTGCATCCAGGAAGTTCAAAACTCCTCACTTATTTGATATCATCTATACTAAATCCTGTCTTTAAAAACGCAAACTTCCACTTTCTCTACTAGATGAGTAATTGGAAGAAAGTTGTTTAACCTCTCCGTGGATGACTCTCACGTTTCAAGTAGAAATAAAGACATACAATTAAACCACTCTGCTATGATTTTGTATTTCATACAGAGGTGGACATGAAATTCTAATTCCTTCTACAATGTTACATTTGCACTTCTTCAGCCAAAACCACCAAACTGCAGCCTCATTTTATTCCCTTACACAATCTTTTAACTTTAAACACAAAAAACAATATCTTGCAGTGCTTCTATAACCACAGTGGAGAGAATGTGGGAAAATGAAGGAATCCTGGTTTCCTAAGAGGCCATGTGCAGGCACATAGGTAATGTGAGAAAAGCTGCAATTTGCTAAGCATTGGCTCTCTGCGTGGTGGTGGGGCGCATCAGGCGGGTTAAGAGAACGGCACGGAGTTCAAGGAGCAGTTGGAGAAAACAGGCTGAACCAAGAACAGTCTTGGCTAGCAGGCTGAGGGTCTTGGACTTAATTGTCAGCAGTCGGAGAGACCCAGGAGGACCCCTGTGAGCACCCTGTAGGGGGCAAGTGGGGTGAGGGGTGCGGGGCTGGGGGGGAGTCAAGTGTAAAACATTAAAAAACCAAATTGTCTCTGCAGGGCAGAGACTGGAGACTCCCACTTAGGAAGCTGCTATTATCTGGATGGGAGAAAAGAGTGAACAGAGACCGAAAAAGGGAAGGGACCTATCGGGAAAGAAGCAGAGAAGGAGATGGAAGGGCAGAGTCTGAGTAGTTAGAGGCAGGGGGAGATTGCAAGCGTGGAGGGCAGAGGGTATTTTCCAAAGATGGCCACAGCAGTCATGACTCTTCTGCAATGCAACCTGAAGCCCACCCCCCATCCCTCCATTAAAATGATGGACGCTGGGCTGACTTTGTAAGAATAGAATGGGGCATCTGAGGTTAAGCCAAAAGAAGCCTTGTAGCTTCTGCCTTGGCCCCTCAGAATACCTCCTCTCTGGATTCTTCTAGGACTCTGCCACCATGCACTAAGAAGCCTAGCCACATGGAGAGACCACACAGATATGTCCCGTTTGAAAATTCCAGCTGAGGCTGGCCTTTGAGTCATTTGAGCCCAAGTTCCAAACATGGAAATGAGGCCCCTTCTGGATGATTCAAGACCCCAGCCATTCATGTGAACCCAGCCATACTTCGTTCTCACCAGCTGAGGCCCCGGGCACTGTGGCGCAGAGTCAGGGTGCCCACTCTGTGCCCTGTTCATCTTCCTGACTCACTAAGCAGGGGGTGATTTGTTAGGCATGACAGATAACTAGTATGAATGACTGCCTTACTCAAGAATTCCTCAGGGAGAAAGACTTAGATGGCAATCTCCAAATAGCTCAAGTTGCTCTCTTACCCTGGCTTGCTGGAAATCAAAGGGTTTGCAAAATCTCTCTTGCAAATTGTTAATGCTCCTTTTCTTTCCCCAAGGACCCCAGCAGAGAAGGCAGAAACGAATGGGAAGTGGACTTAATGGGGAAGAATTCACTGATTGTAGAGTTTATTTTGCTGTGAGAAACAAACACATTGTCATGGCAACACTAATTTCAAAGTTGATGGCTCTGTAAGAGAAATAGCTGAGTCCCCTTGAGTGGTCTGTCCAGCAGAAGGTGAAAATTAGACAGCATTACACTTTAATATTTTAAAATGTTAGCTCTGGGATTTATTCCCTGAGATGTCCGTTTCTTGGTTTTGTAACCAGCTGGTGATAAGACAGAGATTTTCTGGGGCTTCAGCCCTCCTAGACCTCAATGTGGCCTACCTAGAAGAACCCCAAAAGAGGGTGTGATTAATCAGGAACCTGGGGCAGGAGCCAAGAGTCCCTGGGAGAAAATAGTACCTACATCTTTAAACATACGGGTGATAAATAAGAAGCTCTTGGCATAGAATGGAAATATGTTTGCTATATCATGAATTCATGAGATTTCCTAGAATGGTTGGGTTGGTGGGGAAAGATGAAATGGGCAGTATGGTTAGAAATAGCTAAGTTTTATTCACTCTAAGGCTGCTAGACTCTGCCCAAATGGAATTAGCTGCTTCTCAGGCTGATAGTCATGATGAATCTATATTGATTGATTAATACAAAAATTCGGTATAGGGAAAAATAGTCCAAGCGAAAGGTGTTATTTTGGGTGAGAGGTAAGAGAAAGGTAAAGAAACAAACTCTTCTTTAGGTACAGGATCTTTAGAAGTTTGGGAGTAACTTTCCTGGTCCTTTAGTTACCATATGTTGTCTTTCTTTTCCCTTTGCCTACTTTTTCCATTTTTGTGTCCCTGATAAATTCCTGAAGATTCAGTTAAAGACTTTACTCATTTATTCCTTCTCTGGGCATTTGTTGGGCACTAGTATAGACCAGACATCATACTTGGTGCCTCATACACAAATAGCCTAGTCCCTGCCTTCCAGGAGCTCCTTGTCTAATGGAAGGGAAAGATACATATGTAGATCATCGCAAGACCAGCATTAAGTCTGGGATTAGGATATACATGTTATGGACACATAAAGGAGAAGCCCTGAGCCCAGGATAGGGCTTCCACAAGAAGTTCTGCTGGAATGTGCCCTGAAGAAGGAAGAGGATGGGCCCTTTGCAAAGCAGCCTTGGGGGGTAAGCGAAAGGGAAGAGATAGATCTCATTATCAACATGTGTGGATTCCCAGAGGGTGAGGGAGATGAGAGAATAGGGAATGTGCCCGGAATTGCAAGTTGTCCTCCAAGGAACATGTCCAGTCTCCATCCTTCAGTCTACTCCGGCTGTTCTCTCTCCTAGTTGCTGTCACACTATCAAGCACTGCACTGTGCTTGTTACTTGATCAGTTTGTCTCTCTGGCTGGGTGGCCAGCCCCTTGCAGGAAGGGCTATGCCATTCTTGGTGCATCCCCTGCACCTAGGTCAAGGTCACACACACTGGGGGTGTTCAAATAACTCCTGCTGATTTGCCTCCTTGGGCATCTATCGTCAATGCAGAGTCACAGTATGAGGAGCACCAGCCCAGGCAACTCTTCAATAAAATGGGTTTCCAAGCCTGATTTCCCACCCAAAGGTATCACTGGAATAAAATGTTGACTATGATGGGCAGTGGATGTGCCCTCGCACAATCCACTATGGAGATTGGCCACACAACGGGGAGGGGATTTGGAATCAGTCAGACCAGAATGGAAGCCAGTTCTGGTCCCTGCCGATTAAATGACCTGGGCCACATTCAACGTCTCTGAATATTGTGGTTCATATCTGCAAAATGGGGAGCTAATACACTCAAAGTTCGATGGGAGGATTCAGTGACTAAAAGATCGGAAGCACTTTTTGCAGAGCTGTCTTTGTCTCCTGGGCTCTCTCCTCCCTTCCAATAGGTTCTTTCCTTTAGAAATGGACCGAAGGCCTTAAGTGAAGAGATATATCAATTATTAATGAGTCTCCTCGTTCATTGTTCTACGCAGCACATTTTTACTACTAGCTGCTAGACTTTCTATATATTCTGTCCAGTCCTTTCAAAGCGCAGCTGGATGGCCCCTACCCCTGGATTTCTGGTGAGAGGACTGAGAGCGTTTGCCCCAGGCCACACAGCTGGGAAGTGGCCAACCTTGAGTGGGAACCCAAGAAGCCAGTTTACAGTGCCTTTAAGAGCTGTGCAAATTTTCTGAATATTGCTAAATTTTCAGAAATTCTGTGAAAGGGTTGTAAAACACAGTCATTATTAAAAATTAAATTACATAATTTTACAATGAAATAAATGTTATTAAAAACTGAAGTAAAAAAAATACTCCAAACTCCTCACTTCCTAATTATTTTACACATTTTTACAATTATCTTTGCCAGCGGTCAGCAAACTACAGCCTGCTGGCCAAGTTCGGCCCACCATATATGTTTGCGAATAAAATTTTATGGGAACATAGACATGCCCACTCATTTAGGTGCAGACATACCTTGGAGATATGGCGGGTTCAGCTCCAGACCACTACAATAAAGCGAATATCAAAATAAAGTGAGTCACACAAATTTTTTGTTTTCCCAGTACATATTCAAGGTACATTTACACTATACCATGGTCCATTAAGTGTGCAATAGCATTATGTCTAAAAAACAATGTACATACTTTAATTAAAATGTGACTCAGAGACCAAAGTGAGAACATGGTGTTGGAAACATGGCGCCGAAAGACTTTCTTAATGAGAGTTGCCATAAATCTTCGATACGTAAAGAAAGAAAAACACAATATCTACAATGCACAATAAAATGAGATAGACCTGTAGTGTCTATAGCTGCTTTCCCACTACAACAGCAGATTTGAAAAGTTGTGACAGAGATCACAGGGCTGTAAAATCTAAAATATTTACTATCTGGCCCTTTACCAAAATGTTGACCAATCCCTGACTCTGCTCTGGAAGTTATCTGTATATTTTACCTGTACAGTGCAAACACTGTATAATGTGCATCTCTTCCCAATTATGTGCTCAATAACATCACATTGGTAGCTCTGGTGGGGGTATTTACACCATGGAAATTGGCAAACACTACAAATCAGATTTTTGTGGGGATTTTTTTGTTTTGCTTTGTTCATTATTTGTTTTTAGATAGCCTATTGTTGGTTATTTACCAGCATATAGGTCTTTTAAGGTCTGTATTCTCTAGTATCGGTCAGAGTTCAATTAGAGAAGAAGAAATGCTAGGGATTTAACCACACACACACAAACACACACACAGAGATTTAACCTTACACATTCTGGAAGCTTCTTAACCAATCTTTGTGAGGATGTTGTCTTTGTGTCTGATGCTGGAATTTGAAGTCCAAAGGGGATACAGTCAGGAAGGGATGATGCAAATAAGGTTGGGCAGAGCCTGGACAAGAAAGAACCCACAAGCATGAACTGGGGCTCACAAGAATGGACTGAAATTCATGGCAATCCTTGCTGCCTCTGACCTGAGTGGGGTGCCCTGCAGAAGCTGGGTCCCTCATCATGCAACCAAACACAAAATTCCAGCCCAGGAGTCAGAAAGGCTAAAGAAGAATCCCATGGAAGGTGGAGCAGTTGCAGGGCTGGTCATTGTCCCATGCTGATGAGATAAGCCAGCAGCTCAGCAACAACATGAATAAGCTAAGACACAGATGCTACTTCACTCTCTCCCTCCGGGCTCTCTTGTGATCCACCCTAACTGGAAACATACAGGAAGGAGAACTCTGGGAAAGAGAAGTCTAGCTAAGCTGACACACCACAAATCCACCACACCTTCTTTGTTTGAAAAACTTCAATTCAGAAGAAAGGGAGAAGGAAAGTCCATCATGGCTGTGCTTTGAGGCTGGAGCTGGGTGAATATTATTCCTAATCCTGATCCATATATGTGTAAAAGAAAATCCATTCAATAATAATATTTACATCCTAGGTTTCGAAGATTTTTCCAGTTGTCCAAGTTTAAATAAATGTCGAAAGGTAAACACACGGTTTTCATTATATACCAACAGCAATTACTAGCCTTCTAAGCAGTCAGCTGATCATTTGCAGAATTTCTTTATTCCATCCCTTGAAAAAGTGAAAAAGCCACTCCACAATAGCAGCTGGTGGATCCCAGGACCACTTAGTAAATTCAGCAAGCAGATTCCTTCCCACTAGTGTATTTAATTATTGATAATGGTACGGTGATCACCATTTTTGCAATGGAACATACAATATTTTAGAAAACCGATGGATCTGGTAAAGATTTCCTTATCCAGAAATATATCCCTGAGAGATACATGTGTTTTGAAAACAATGATAATGTCCTGAACAATGAAGGCATTCTGGGTGCAGGTGGGTTTCTCTAATTATGAGGGTGGTGTTTCACTGAGTTGTGCATGTTGCTTTATGCAGAATGACCAATATGGCAAGTTGTTCAGTGGCCCAATTCCACTGTACCCAGCGTTTATGATTTTCATTCTAGCCTGAGCTCCCAAAGCAATCAGTTTGGGGGCTGCAGACAGCAGACAGCACGGTTAGGAGATTTTTGAAGCGTCTGTTATGTGCTAGGTGCTTTGTATGTACCATCTCACTTAGTCAACCTAATGCAGTGATTAAGAGTCCAACTGCCTGGGGCCTAACCCAAGTCCAGTGCTTATTTGCCAGTGTGACCTTGGGCAAGGTATTGAAATGCTTCATGCCTCAGTTTGCCCAGCTGTACAATAGTACCTAGTGCAAAAGACTGCTGGAGTATCAAATAAGACACTGCACCCACAGCCCTTAGAATAACTCAAGGTGTTTTGGCCATGATGGTTTGGTCCTCTCCACAATGTGGGGGTCAGAGAGCATCGGAAGACTGTCCAAGAACCTGAAAGGAGATCAAAGGACTCATCTAAGTTTACTAAGTGTGGCGATTCAGATTCAAACTCAGTCTTCTGACACTGAAGACCATGCCCTTCCCAATAGATCCTGCAGGGTCTCAAATGACTGAGCACCCATGAAGTGCCAGGCACTTGCTGGGCCAAGTTTAATTGGAGACTGGGCTTTTAGGAGGAAAACTGCAGGTGATTAGAGAGAGGAGCTTCATTTGAACTACAATATATAGAGAGGTTTTCTCCCCCTTTAATCCTAGGAAGAGGACCTTGTGTTAAATTTGAAAAGCACATAGGAGCTATCAAATAATGTTGAACAGTAGATTGACATAGTTTAATCTGTCATACCCTGTAGAAATGTGCTTCCTATTCAAGCAACAGGTGGTCGTGCTGGGTGACTAATCAAATAACCCATCTGTGGGAAAGTTCCAGCTGTTTTCCTATGTAACCTATCAGTTCCTCAGGCTGGAACTCAGTTAAACAATGTATGCCTCTGTTGGTGGCATCGTGGTCGACGTAAGTATCAAGTATGATCTCTGGATACATCACGCTATGTCTGTTCAAATTTGTGTCTCATCAGAAACCTCTTCCATAGAAAGGTCATTCTGGACCATCACTCTCAATCTTTTTACTCTGATTTATTTTCCTGTGTAGCCCTCATATATTATATATTTACTTGCTTACGAATTACCCCTTTACATGGAATACAGGGCAGACACTATGCCCTGTTCAGCACTGTATCCCTTGCACCTAGAGTGGTGCCTACCTCAGAGTACATACTATTTGTTGCATAAAAGAACAGAGAATATACGAAGGGAAAAATAAAATGGATGTTTCATACTCCTGTGCTTTTTCATAGCTTTGTCTCTCTGATATGAAAGCCTTTCTCATCCTTGTCTTCCTCGGGAACTCCGATTCATGCAAAAAAATCTATCTGGATCACCAATTCCCTTGATTGAAGCTAGGGTGAAACACTCTGCCCCTGCTGTATTTTCAACTTGTACTTACAGTTACCACAAATGGGCAGCTATTTAAAAAGTTGTTTCAAATCTAGGCTCTAAGACCCTCTGGCCAAGATGGGACTTGTTGGTCTTTGTGCCTTTTATGGGGCCTGGCTTAGGCTTGCATGGGCATCTGGGTAGATGGTTGCTGGACTGAACCTTGTGTGTCCAGAAGATCCTTACAGAACCTCACCTATGAGGGACACAGCAGGGGTGCAGCTTGTCCAGGGTCTCCACAATCACAGCAGGGGTGCAGCTTGTCCAGGGTCTCCACAATCAGGAACACAGAGCCCCCAGCTCACAAGACAGAATCAGCTGTCATGTCTCTCATGGACCCTGGCCTCAGGGATCTGCTGCTCTGCTGCCAAAGGATCACAGAGCACAGATGTTAATGATGGTCTGTTTGCCTTTGGTTAAGCAAATTCTGGGAACTTGCATGCAAAATCAGCCGAGGAGTCCAGTTCCTGACAGCCTGCCAGGTCTGTCCATTAGCCCCCTATATAATCCCTCCCAGGTTTTGAAAAAGTCAGAGGAAGCCTGGAGGTTGCAAAAGAATTTGTGTGCCAGAAATGTCTTTTCTCTCTTACAGTTAGGCCAATTTTCTTATTTTTATTTTTTAAAATTTTATTTCTTTAGGAGGTACTGGGAATTGAACCTGGGACTTCATATATGGGAAGCAGGCAACTCACCCACTGAGCTACACCTGCTCCCCTTATTTGTATTTTTATATTATATGTAGAGAGCAGATTTAATAGCTAGGGCAAATGAGGTTGCATATAAAAGCTCAAGCTTACCTGATGGATAAATGATAATTGTGGAGTTGAATAAAGGAGAGGGGTATAGGAGTCGGGGTAAAAGAAATTGTTAAAGGATATACCCTTCACCTTTGAGGTTGATTCTGACCAGAGATACAAAATCTACCTCAACCCTGGGGATCTAGCTTGTATCGAATTTTTCCTAGATCAGCACTTTGGTGGGACTTTTAAAGAAATCCACAGTCCCACCTATACATTCACACACATAGACACACACATCTCTCATTCACCATAGTTGTTCCCACTTAATTTCTTTCATCCTTGCCTTCCTGCCTTTCCCAAAACTGAGGCATATATTCCTACAGCAGAGACTAAAGCCTGACTATGCTGGACATTTTCTTGCAAAAAAAAAAAATAAGCCAGGAGGACATAATCCAAAAATGCCATCTTTCAGCATGAGCTGGAACCACTAGTTGCAAGCTGTTACCATCCAGTATCTAGTTGGGAAAAGTATATCTGGCAGGAAATATTTGAGGAAAATTTGCCCAAACCAGCCAATATTGCAAGAAGAGAGGGCTCCAAAAACACACAAGTTCTCATTCCAAAACAAAGGGTGAATGAAAAGCATTTCAGGAGACAGAATGGGGGAAAAGTCCCATTTTTCTTTTGCTTTCTGTTCCTTGTGAGAATCAGACTGAGCACAAAACCATGAAAACAATAAGCCCAGCTGCAGGGGCAGTAAGGCAATTTATTAGGGAGATGACATTTTTAATGAGAAACACTTGCTGGAGGAGAACAAAAGGGCCTGTTTGGGCAGAAAGATGCTCTTGAATCCCTTCTGAAGTGCATGAAAAAGTAATTTCATTTACGCGTCATACCCGGAGCAGCAGAATTTCCTCAGCTCCAGATGTTGTCTGGTGCAGATGCTAAACAAATGGAACCAACGTCCTGAAAATTAAAAAAAAAAAAAAGGCAACTCAAGGGAATTTTATGAGTTTTGTGGCCAAGAAAATCATTAACAAATAATGAGCTTAAGAAAGAAAGGCTGAGGTTGGCAATAACTTGCTGATCAGACAAAACTCTTCATAATCATCTGAAAATGAATTGGGAGATCTGTTTTCAGCTTAGAAAAATAGAAACTGTGGGTGTTGCAGCTGTATTTTGGACATCTTCATTGGCTTTCTGAAAATGATTTGGTGAATATTGTGTTGGTTGGATTCCCAAAAGGATTAAAACTGATATATTTATAGTTAGAAACTTGAAAATAGAAAACACAAAGGTTATTACCTTAGAATAGTAATTCGAAGACTTCCAAATAAAGGGCAGCACCACCATTTCAGCCTGAATTCCCCTCTCAAGAGTGAACCACTCAATATGTCCTCCATCCTGGACTGGCCAACATACACAGATTTAGGTAGACGCATAGCATTGTGGAACAAGAAGAGCAAAACTCAGACATCTCTCAGAGCAAGCTGCAAAGGTTGAATAAAAACAGGCTGCAGTGCTTCCCAGAGTGCCACCAGGAATTCTACGTGAGCTTTGCCAAGATAGCATCTCCCTTCCCAGCTCTGTCAGAGGCCTGTAGGAGAGGCTTTGGAAGACCACGCATGGCAGGGAAGGTGTTCAGGATCTAAAGACCAACTGCATTTGAAAAATTCAGACCAAAATAAGTCTGTTTCAAGTGCATAGGTCTCTAGTTATAGGTGGGGATCCAGCTGGGAGGGCTCATGTTAGGAAAGTTAACAATGGTTTGGGTACACAGACTATGGGGCACCCATGGGAAGAAGGCAGAAGGAGCCAACATATAGTTTCTAGTATCCATGGGCTCACAGGTCCCCTAAATGTCTTGCCAACCCCTTGATTGATAAAGAGCCTTACCTTGGCTTGTATAACAGGAGTCCAAGCCCCTTGATGTCATCGTTATCACTGTCATTGTCATCATCGTTGGAGCAACTATATTTTTATCAGCATTTGCCACCGATGTCTGAATTATGGCTATGCATAATCATTCATCCTCATCAACCTGCAAAGCACAGGCTGTTGTCCATCACTGCATTTTAGGGATGAGAAACCAATGTCCAGAGAGGTTACGTAAACTGTCCCAGGACATAGAGCCAGCTGGTGGGAGGGGAGGGGCCTGTGGCAGCCTTCCCCCTCTTGGTCCTCAGCAGGTGCTGTGCTGCCTATGCACACATGTGGGGGTCACATTTAGAGCATTTGGGCCTTGTAATGGCAGGATCCAGGAACTTGAAGTTGCAGAATGCAGGCCAGTATTTAGAAAAGTGGCAGGAGTGTTGCACTGTAGAGCAATTTTCTCTGGTGTTGGGAAGCCATTTTAAAGTAAACCTCTCTAAGCAGTAAATCATCTTCCATTTCTTAAGCAGATGGGTGATAAACAAAGTCAGTGAAATAATGCCCCAATAGATATTAACCTAGAAGCTGAAATGCATGCAAAGGATGTTAAATCTGTCAAAGAGATTGAGTAGGAATGCAGCAAGCCAAGGTAAGGCTCTTTATTATCCTGCATCAGGACAGTTTTAGCTGCAGTGTGTTTGCTGACATTGTCTACCTGGCATTGGCTCACTAATGAGGCAGAAAATGACAAGGATCAAGACCACTTAACACTCCCTGCAGATGTTATTGCTATCTGTAGTGAAGACAGCATGGGAAGAGTTCCCAGCAGCCAAAGGTGGCTATTCCACTGCAGGAATCAGATTGGCCTTCAGCCAGCAAGGGTGATAGTGCTTTCAAGGACAAAGGATAATGAGGGTTTTATTTTATCCTCAATCAACTGAATTTTGATCAGTTTTTGAATAAAGAAAATTGGCCAAAAAATACAATTTCACGAGTCTCCATGTAACTGGTTCTTATGATTGGGACCCGGGGTTAGTTTTGCAGACCCCAAATCCTGAAAGATCATTTCAAAATGGAAAGGATGAGCTTTAGTAAATGAATGGCTCCTAGCTATTGAAGACATGCTAAACGTGTCAACTTCTATGCTATCCATACTATGTATTTTCCCTCCTCCCCCCTTTTTTTTGTTATTTCCTGACAGCTCTATAGAGTAGTTATTATTGTTTTTCCTTTGAACACATTAGGAAATTGTGGATCAGACAAAGATAATTTTGTTCAAGATCACACAGCTAGTTAGAAATGGAGCTAGATTCAATTTCAAGTCTGTCTGAATCCAAAGTTAACAGACTCAAACACTTTGCAAAAAAGTTAAGACTCTTTACTTATTTCAATAAATCTCCAAAAAGATCATTGGCTACCCAAGGAGAGAAACTGTATAGCAGAGGCTAAGAAAATGAGTTTCAGAATGAAAATAGAGATATTTAGACAAAGTGATGCTAAATTTTGGGTAAACAACAGAAAATCACTGAAAATAGCTCAAGCAAGAAATGGGGAGGAATCAGGGCTATTTTATGGTCCAAAAGGCAGGGTGTGCCTCTGACCTTCAAAAGGGGTGTCTTGGACATAGAAAGCCACCAGCATTGTTCATCATCCTCTCTTTCCTTTGTCACCTGTGTGGCAGTTTGATATAGTTATGAATTCCAAAAATAGATATGGATTATGCTTGTAAACTGGTCTGTTCTTCTGGGCGTGATTAAGTTATGATTAGGGCTTTGATTGGGCCACATCAGTAGGACATTGTGTCCCCGCCCCTTTGTGGGCAGGGACTCGGAGATAAAACTACATGGTAGAGCAGAGGAGTTAGTTGGAGTTAGTTGGAGTTTTGAGTTGGGGTTCTGAAGCTGAGTTTTAATGCTGGAGCCCAGGGAAGTAAGCACACAGAGGAGCTTGGTCGTGAGGAAGGAGGGAAGGCCCTGAAAAAGAGACAAGCCGTTCACCTGATAGTTCACAGCTGGCCTTGTGGAGAGAGGCAGAGCCTAGAGAGCTCACAGTCTACAGCTGACCTTGTGGAGGAAACAGAGGAGCTGAGCCTGGAGAGAAATGGAGCCCCGGGAACAGAGGAACCCAAGAAGCCTGAACCCTGGCAAACGTCGGCAGCTGTCTTGCTCCAACACGTGGCAAAAGACTTTGGTAAGAGAAGAAACGTATCCTTTATGGTCTGGTAACTGTAAGCTTCTACCCCAAATAAATACTCTTTATAAAGACCAACAGATTTCTGGTATTTTGCATCAGCACCCCTTTGGCTGACTAATACACCTGGTCTCATCCTTATTTCTTTCTGCATGTCTATCCAATCTCACTCCCTTTCCAGACCAGTTTCCCATGTGGCTGCCCAACAGCTCCCAGTATAACATGTTCTCAGTCTAAATAATCAGGCCACACTCACCAAAATCATAGCATGGCAATTAGAATCTCCCAGAAGAAAATGTGATTGGCTCAGTTTGAGTTCAGTGCTTATGACAGCCCGCTGCTTTTTCCCAACTCTACCCATCTTCTGGACCCATAAACCTGGTGGATGAGGCACCTTCTTCCAAGATGGGGGTACATTATAGAGAATAACAGCATCTCATTCTCATGGAAGTCTTTCCTATGAGTTTGAACTAGTACATTGTCTTGTTTGAACTGAAGCTCCTAATGGTTACGAGTTTGGGATTAGAGTCAGACTGAATATCCAGCTCCACTTCCTCCAGAGTCTCTTGACTTTTATTATATTTACCTACTATGCTTCTCAGGAAGATATTGCTTATGGGAAGTTTATATATCATTAACATTTTAAGGTTTAATATTTTTTTTTATTTTAGGAGGTACTGGCAACTGAACCCAGGACCTCGTACATGGGAAGCAGGTGCTCAACCAACTGAGCTACACCCACTCTCCTAAGGTTTAATTATTTTACACTTACCTGTGAGATGCTTCTCTCTGATCCTGAGCCACCATCTTTTCACCCCTTCTGTGGGAACAGACAGAAATGTATGCTTTTGGAATCAGACCTTTCTGGACATGAATCCCATGTTTCCCTTGGTTGAATTATTTAATTTTTCTCAGCCTATGAAGTGAGAAAATAATACTTTCTTTATGATATTTTTGAGATTTAAATACTTTGACATATATCAAGCACTTAGCTCATGTTTGATGCATAGTGCATGCTCAGTAAATAGTTCTTCACGTTTTTTCTTTCTCTTAACTCTATCTTTTCCCAGAATTATTTTGTTTCTGGGGTCTCAGGCTTGCATTCATCTCTTCCAAATAATTAGAACCTCCAATGATTAATTTGTGATACTTGAGATTGCAATTGTCAATTTTTCAACAGGGGGATATTGCATATTTTAGGAACTTGCTCTTTTTGCATAGGAATTAGGATGGGTATATTTATCTCCTAAATCTCAAATTGCCAGCAAAACTAATCACCCTATAACTAAAATTCTGCCACAGGATCTATTGCTCTTCATGAAAGAGTAGTGCAATTGTAGAAAGCCTTCCAAAAGGAATTTTCATAGGAATCTTGTATATATTTGTCATGGGACATTAGGGAAGGGTAGTTTGGACAGGAAAAAAGTTATGAGACTTTTGAAATGGGCCAACATAATAAGAATGAATGCCCTGTTTAGCTCAGCCACCAAGGTTATCTCTGCCTTTCATTGTCTTTAAACTATGGCAATGCAAATAATTATCACCCATAGAAATGCAAATCCCCTGTGTCTGGTGGAATGCAATTGATTATTGGCCCTTGGATAGACCACTTGTTTTTCATCAATTTGTGAATTCATTTCAGAATTCTGATTCCGTCTATATTTCTCTGATCTTCAAATTCTCCCTTGAACTGATTGTAATATCTTACCGCTGCCCTCATTAATAAATGAGTTAATAAAGTCTTTGACATATGTTCATTTTATAGCTGGATGAGAGTCATGATTATGCAATCTTTAAAAATTATCCTTTAATATTTTTAAAGAAGTTTGCTCTTCTGGCTTTGCCTGGGGAAAATGAGAGCAAGAGAATTGTATTTTTTACCAGGATCTTGACTCTAAAGAGAGAGAAAGAGAACAGATTGCAATTTTTCATTTCTCTCCTTCCAACAGGAATGGAAAATAGAAACCTTGGGGAAAAGCTCAAGTTGGATCTTTTGGTTTATAATGAACCTGCCTAAGATCAAGAAAAGAAAGGGATTGTAGAGTTAAAGTCCAAGAGGAAATCATGAATTTTCAAATGTTTCGGTTTTACATGTCTTTAAAAACAAAATGCAGAGGGTTTATTTTTTAAATCAAGTATTTGTCTCCTCTCACCTTCCAGGCCCTAGATCATTTTCTTCTGGTCTCCCTCTGGGCCATAATCTTATAAATGTATTAGTGGAAGACATCTGGTTGAGGCAGCGCAGAAGGGACCGATACGGCCTCTTCAAATGAGGCAGGAAGCCAGTCTTGTCGTCCATCTTTCCATTTTCCATGGTGTCTCTCTTGCTCAATGACATGCAGCTGATGGAATTGTTTGGGAGAAATGACACCCAGGGGAGAGCAAAAGGAAATTCAACATTGTAAATTCAGAGATACCCTTGGCCTTTCCAACCAATCAGAGCAAGGTAAACAGGGTCACACTGAGAACACAAAAATCTGCCGGGAAAATCCCGTATATTTCCAGAAATCTAGTTTGCAAACAAAAGATTCATGGATGAAAAACTAATCATTCTGCAATATAGTAACTGATATATTAATGTAATGGAATAAAATTTATTGTGTAAGTATTAAAGAGAATCACATATTTATAAATGGAAAAAGATAAGGGATATATAAATATAAAATGATTAGTTTATAAATATATGCAAAGAAAGATTTTGTTTATGCTTTTATTTTTTATTTATTTTTATTGTTAGAACAGAGAAGAGGAGGTGGTATTCTAAGATGTGATATTACTAACTGGAGTCCTATATTATATCATTCCTTTCTATTCTCTATTTCCTGTTAAATCCAACATGCTAAACTATCTTCAATACAATCGATGGCCTGTGAAAACAGACGTCGTATTCTTAGGGAAATTCTTTCTAGAAGGCTACAATTCCCTTTATAGAAACTACCATTCATATCCATTTGTTAATTAAAAATACAGAATCAAAACAAAGCTCCTGTATTTAAAAAAAAACAATGGGATTTCTAGCCATCCAATAGTAAAGAGAAATTTCTTGAGGTTTTTATAATACGGAGGGCAATGCACAGAAGCACTGAAAGGATGTGAGAAAATTAAAGGGTAAACAATTGCTAGGTATAACATTGATAGGACAGTGCAGGCTAGTGAACTGGGAGTTTAGATTGTTAAATTTTTGGAAGGCAGTCTGAGAATACAGATGAAAATCCTTAAAGGTTTATATAGTATTTGCACCAACATTTTTCACTTACTAGAATTTATCCTGAGGAAATAATTATGAATGTGCTCAAGGATTTAGCAGGAGATTGTTTAACACGATTTAATTTAGCTTATAATAGAATTCAACAAAGGAGAGCAGCACAAAGGGATTGGATTAGCACATCATCACACAACTGTCTCATAAATCCTGAACATCCATTAGAAGTATGTTTTAAAAAATTAATGAAATTAAAGCGAAACACTAGACAAAACAAAAAAGTTTCATAATATATTTTAACTGGGAAAAAATGGATATGTAGCTATAAGCATAAATATAAATATTAATATTTATATGGATAGATACAACAAAATAAAGACTATGCTGAATCCTGGGGGACCAGAAAATGGATGGTTTTTTAATATTTTTTTTTGTATGTGTGTCATTTCAAAAAAATCTCTACAATAAATAGGTATTATTTACAACAATACAAAAGAATGGCATAGTATTTTCATTTATTTTTAAAGAAAAAGAACTGTAACAAATCTTCATAAATACCTACAATTATGCCAATTATTCAATTTGAACTTTTTTCCAATCCTATGTAAGGCATCATTATACCTTTTTTATAAATGAAGTAATGGTGACTTAGAGAAGTTAAGTGTCTTATGTTCATGTGTGCAGAGTTTGCCCCCTTCTGTAAATAGTATTTCACCTATTTGCTCCTTTTATACTGCCTGCACCTTGCAACTGAAGTCTGCAAAAGAAAAATGCAAATAAAGTGCTTTATTGGTGTCATTTCACATTTTTGATCATCATCTTTAATTGAGCCAATGATACTCGGCATTCATTCATTTCCCCTGCCCAGTTATTCTCCAATGGCCTCCACCCCCAAATGTCTTCCCTTCTCTTTTTTCCTCAGACCTCATCACCTCTACCTTCTTCTCACTCTTGACTAAAAACAATGCATCCTACTTCCCTGAGAAATAAGGAACAGTTGGAAGGGAACTTCTACACATCTTTCTCTATTATACCTTTCCTTCCATACACCCCGGCCTCAGCTAAAACAAACACCACACGACAGGCTTGCTTAAACAATAGGATTTTATTTACTCACAGTTTTGAAGCTAGGAGAAGTCCACAATTGAGCAGAAGATGCTTTCCCCCTAAAGACTGTGGTTTTATGGTGCTGGCTGCCAGCAACCCTCGGATCTTTGGCTTTTCTGTCACATAGCAATGACATCTCCTTTCTTTTCTGTGTTCCATTGACTTCCAGCTTCTGCTTTTCCATGTGGCCTTCTCTCTACGAGACCTCCAGTAACAGGAATAAGACTCGTCTGAATTCATTTGGCCTCACCTTAACTAAAAACAACATCATCAAAAGATCCTGTTTACATGAGTTCACATCCCCAGGAGTAGATTAAGATTAAGAACTTTTTTTTCCTGGGGTACATAACTCAGTCTACCAAGCATCGCTCACCTTCTGTCTGTCAGGATTCGGCCCTTTCTGCTGTCTGTCCTCGTCACAGCCTCAGGAGCCACTGCCAAAATGTTTCTGCTCAAAATCATCCTCATGCTTCCCAACAGTATCCCCCCCTTTACCTCAGTCATCTCACCGCTGGCAAGGCCTCCATCCTGGTTACACGGGCCTTTTCACGCTGCTAAAAACTGTGGGGCTGCCTCCTATCTCTGGGACTTTCCCTTATTATTGCCTGTCCACCCAGACATCCATGGGCCTTGCTCTCTCACCTCTACCAGGTCTTTGCTCAAATGTCACCTTCAGAGTGGCGCTTTTCCTTCTTCACCACCCTATTTTCAATCAAAATACCCACCCAGCTTGGCACTCTCTCTACTTCTTATTGTGCTTTATGCTTCTTTTCCTTATAGTGCTTATACCATCTACCGCTATATTTTTCCTTTTTCTTTTCTTTTTTTTACTTTTTATTGTAGCAATGTATATGCAACTCAGTATTTCCCATTTAACCTCTTTCGGGGGGTACAATTCAATGATAGTATTTACATTCACCATATTGTGCTACCATCACCAACATCCATTACCCAAACTTTTTTCATATCAGAAACTCTGCATCCATTGAACAATAACTCCCCATTTCCCTCACCTCCTCACCTCTGGTCAACTGTTATCTGTACTCCATCTCTTTGAATTTACTTGTTCTGGGTATAGCATGCTATATTATACTTACTTTTTGTTGTCTGTCTCCTCCTGCTAGAACGAAAGATCAGGCAAGGCAGGAACTTCTGTCTCTTTTATTCACCACTCTGGTCCCAGTGGCTAGAACATTGTTTGGCACAGTGTTTTCACTCAATAAATATTTGTTAAATAAATGAATGGGTGCCTGGAAAAATAAATATATAGATACTTGTAATTGTTTATCTTTGTTTGAAGATGTTCTAGAAGCGAGAAGGAGCTAGGGTAGGCCCTAATGATAGAGTGATAGGTTTTTAAGCAATATTCTTAACTATATTATCTTTTTACTGTTTGATGCTTGAATTGTATGAATATATGACTGATTCAAAAATTTCTGTAAATAAGAAAAGAGGTCTAATTGTCAGTCTTCCCATCCAGCAAGACTGCCTGAATTTTGCTAGATTGCATAAGTGCTTCACCTGGTTTACTCTTTATTTTCTCAAATACTTGTACTTTCTAGTCCTCTTGCATTACATTTTCTCTGAAGTCTTTAGCCGTCCCACGTCACATTCGCTCTGCTGTTCTGGTGCATATTCTCAGTATCCGCCTCACAAAGTATTTCTTCAGGGACACCATTAGGACTTTTATGGGGCTGCCTCATGTTTAAGAGTCAATTGGGATCACTTTTCTATTCCTCCTTGCTCATGAGATTGCTACTGCAGCTGAATCAAAAGCCCACCAATGCTGATGCAGTGGATTCAGTCAAAACATTTATTTTTCCATGAAGTACCAAAGGGCTTGGACAAGTAAAACAATTCAACGAAGATCATATCTGGAAAACTAAAAGGGAAAAGAAAACCAGAGTTTATGCAATCTCTACAATGTTCCTGGAGCTGCTCCAGGAACTTTTGCATAGATCATTTTTTACCACCATAGCGTCACCATTGTTCTGGTCTCTGAAATGACTTCATCTCCAGCCTCTACCTAAACGATTCCCACTGCTTCTTTAGAACTTCGTCCATTGTCATTTCCTTCAAGAGGACTCCACTCTCCCTCAGTCCGGTTTAGTTCTTCTTCTTCCTATAGAAACCTATTTTTAATTCTTAATTACATTCTTGAAATGACTTAATTTTGGCATTTTTCTCTATGTGCCCCTTGAAGCCCTTACTTGTCATTCTCTTCCCAATACCAGTCATCATGACATGCTCATGACAGATGCCTAGTGAATTTTTTTGAATCAATAAATCACTGAATGAATGAATCATTTTCTATTTGTCACTTTTTGATCCTCAAGAAAAATCTAGAATCACCTCACAGTAGATAATCTTGCCTTGCAAAGGGTCAGCAAAATATATATTTTTTTAATTGAAAGAAATACTAAAGCTAATGCTAAAGTAAAGAGCAATCTTTTCTCTATCTGCTAGGCTCCTGGCATGGATGTCAACAATGAATCTCTAGTAGTACACAGTGCTCAAAATGGATATTCCCTATGTAGATTGAAATCATATTAGGTTGACTAAGTTTTCAGTTCCATAATTAAAATACCTTTCTCATCTGAGAAAGGAAAAAAGCCAAAACACAAACATTAAGATAAATTGCCTATGAAAATGTGGAGTGTTATTTACAATTCTCCGTGGAAAACAAAAGCATCTCTCTGTCCAACCCCGAGCAATACAAGTAAGTTATAACCATGTGCTCATGGAGAAGTTTAAAAAGTGCCCGACAAGCAGTATCTCTTTGGAGTGGGGTTCAGGGAAGATCATGGACCTCAAAAAGAACCTGAACAAAATGACAGTGTACTCATAAAACAATAAACATCCGTGTGACACATGAACACACACAATCATGCCGTTTTCCATGCTGTCACATAATATTCAACATTCTTGGTATTCTAGGTGTCCTCAGGTGACAATTAACAGGATGAGAAAAAGAAGGACCAGATAAAGGAAATAGAGAAGTGGAAGGAATAGAATACACAAGTTAAATAATATACTTCCCTTCCTTAGAATTCGAAGACTTATGCAAACAGATAGACAGAAAGACAGTCAGACACACACACACAGTCTCATTTGTTTTCCCAGTATCCCTGGATTGAAAGAAAGGAAGGGAGCATTTACCTCCTTTATTGCAAGGATATAGAAATTGAGAAAGGAAAACACTAAATCAACACACATAAAGTCAATACTTTGAGCAAGGCAGTTCCTGAAGCCCAGACTAGCAGATTTTCCCTAAATATGAGTGTTGAATCTTAAATTTTCACTGAAAAGGATTCCTACTACTTCCCCCATGCAGCCATACCGGCAGGTTCACTAGGGCTTTTTCTCCTATATTGTGAGTTTTGGCAAAAGATTAAAGGATTAAATTGGGTCAGATTCCAAATTTGTAATGTTATCACAATTTTAAAATTGACAGATGTTGGGTCAATCTGCTGAATTAGAAAAAAAAGTAAAAACCACCATGAATGCACATGGAAGTTTAAAAAAAAAAGACTTAATTGGTTTGTCCTTTGTTCCCCAATTTCCTTGGTGGATTCAGAAGGTTCCCGGATGCTGAAAATGCTTAGCATATGCTGGGAAGCTTTGCATTGTAATTATGTTTACTTCAGATCATAGGAACTGCTATTTTCTTTATAAACAGAGATCTCCCAGACTTTAATTGATCACCCAGTGTTTCATCCAATACTTTTTTTTAAGATTTATTTTTTAAGTTTATTCCCCCTGCCTTCACTCCCCCCAGTTGTCAGTGCTCACTCTCCGCTCTCTTTGTGTCCATTCGCTGTGTGCTCGTCTTCTCTTTAAGAGGCACCCAGAACAGAACCTGGGTCCTCCCACGTGGGAGAGACATGACCAATCGCTTGAGCCACCTCAGCTCCTGCTTTGTTGTATCTCTCACTGTCCTTCCTCTTTGTATCTCCTTGTTACATCATCTTCTTGCATCAGCCCGGCATTCCTTCCTGTCTCACCAGCTCGCTGCCTTGCCTGTCCTCTCCAGGAAGCACGAGAAACTGAACCCAGACCTCCCATGTGGTAGGTTTGAGCCACATCCGCTTTCCTAATCCAATATTAAACAACTTGAGAGATCATTTACTGTGAAGCTAAAGGAGTTTAAGCTTCTGCACCCCCTCGCTTGCACCAGCACCCTCTGAAGCCCTGGGAGGAACCCTAGGAAAGTGCTCACAAGCAGTAATTCTTAAAAAGGATGAGATAAATATTGAACAGAATGAATGAATATACTCTTTAATTGTATGATGACCTAATGAATGAAGAGGAGTAAATCATTTGAACACACTGGAAAAAGATGTATATTTTATACTTGTCAAAAGTGGCATCAATAAATATAACACAAAGCTCATAGTGTACCACTAAACATATATATCCATGACAAACCAGTTAATGAAAGTGTCAAGGAGTATTTGATATGAGTGGTAGAACAAGAAAACTTGAAATTCTCTGAAGTCTTGTATGTAATATATGAAAGAATCTTGATAAAGGTTTTTCAAAATTTGAAAACAATTCTAAAATCTTACTTAAAAATACAATAATGAACTGTTGTAGCTGAAACTTTTCTAAACTCTGAATAATAATAATAATAATAATAAAAGCTTTGGACAAGCATGCTTGAAGAAAGAGTGAATTATATTTCTTATTATCTCACAAAATGGTTGTAATAGGAATAGGTAGTGAAAGATTATACAGCCAAGATATGTAGAAAAATGTATTGGAAGCTAGGCAGTTAATTAAAAATTATTTTTCTAAATGTTGTGATATCTCTGATATATGTCAGCTTTAATCTTTTTTTTTATTGTGATTTATTTTCTCATTCTAAATAAACATTCATTTGGGACCATAATAGCATTGCACAAAAATCAAATGGTCTCTGTATTTAGCAGAGCGTTTTAAAGGGCCTTAGGTTTTCTCTGAACAACACTCAGTGGAAGATAACCTTAAGTTTGGGTTGAGTGACTCCTTTAAACATCCTGTAGTGTGGTTTAACAGGGAAAGGAGGTTGGATGACCTGACTTCCTTCAGGATTTCTTATCCCTCTGTCTTATTTGCCTATTCTTGTTCTTGACTTTGATTCTGAATTCCCACCAGGTCTCTGGTGTCCTTTCCATTCACCATTCACTTTGGCACCTCTCACCTAACCCTAGGGCTGCACGCTATTTCCCCACAATTTGCATTCACCATGCCACGTTTAGCCAATTTAAGGCAGAGGGTAGCCTTCCCTAAGCTCAATTTCAAGTCCGTAACACTTGACACAAAATCTTGGCCCTTGTCATTCCAAAGTATCAAGTGGCAAGTCCCCAATGCCCTCATTTAAATGGGTCTTTGTAAGCTTAGAATAACCCTGATTTGCAGCACCAAGAGACAACAGGAAGAGATATTCATTCAGAAGATAACAAATGAGTGGACTCCCCATTCCTCAGATTTCTTTGGTAATCTCAATTTGGTTATGCCTACTAGGGTGGTAATGGGGCATCCAGTCCCAGACTTTGCTCCCTAAAATCCAGCTAGGAGTTGACCTCATTACCCTACACTCCCTTCTCAGAGATTGGAGGAGCAACTGACTACATGCTGGGCCTGAGAATAGAAACATGGCCAGACTCCTGGAGCTGTGGGACTATAAGAGAACTGGGTGGGACCGTCGGGGTCAGAGCCTGAAGATATATCTGTCACCTCACCATCGGAGCTCTGGCTGTGATTTTCCTTTTGAGACTGCACTCTGGAGTTTGAAAAACTGTGAGAGGAGAGAGAGTTGCTCGGAAAGGCTTGAGAGTCTTCCAGTCCATGGCCAGGGTTGTCCTTCCAGCTGACACACACATTATTCTTACTCTATGAAATACCCTTTCAGTTAAAGTAATAAATCTCCTTTTGTTTAAGGAATCATCCTTTGGATTTCTGCCTTTGCTCTCAGCAAACTTATATGAATAAAATTGAATCCACATGGCCTGGAAGGAAGGAGATAGGCTTAATAATTAGGCAGGGATCTGAGCTTTTAGCAGCCAGCCTAGAAATAGGAAAAGAAGCTTGTGCTTTGGACTAGAAGCTCTTTTGTTTGTGGAAGATCCTGAAGACCCAGAGATTGTCCTGTCTTCCCTTTCTGTGCCTCTTTCCCAGTTCTTGACCAATCTGTTTCACAAAGGCACTGGTCCTAATTTTAATTGTCCCAATACCTTATTCTCAGTTGGCAAATACCTCTTCCCAAATATTTACTACTCAATGTTTAACATGTGTGTCCTCCATATATGGTGTATGTGGCGGGGGGCTCTTGAAAATCGAAATGCATTTTATATAATAGGTAAATAGGAAATGTAAATATATATGAATGTGTATTCTTAACCAGAGATACCTTTTTAAAAATTTTTAATCAGTTTTATTCATACGTATTAATAAAGCATAAAATCTATGCAATGTGTATAATCAATGGTATTTGGTATAATCACATAGTTGTATATTCATCAATTCAATCACCATTAGAATGTTTTCATTATTCCATTAATGGACAAACAAAAAAAACTGTACCCCTTAATATTCACCTCTCAATCTCTCTACGCTTCCCCTGCGATACATAGTTTGCTATTGCATTTCTGTATCTCTATTTTATTTTATTTTGTACATTCATAATTATCTTTTCTTAAGCATTTTTTCAATTTTATTGATACATATTAATAAAGCATAAGTCCATCCAAAGAGTGCAATCAATGGTATTCTGTGTAATCACAGGTTTGTGTATTCATCACCCCACTCACTCCCAGAGCACTTTCATTATTACAATAATAATAATAAACAAACAAACAAAACTCATCACTCGCAATCTCTCTATGCCTCCCCTGGCATACAAGACTGCTATTCTCTTTCCTTCTCTCTTGTATATTTGTATTTAGATTTTGTAAAAACAGTCTTATATATGTAATATCACCCATATTCGTGCTTTAATGAGGTTTTACTATCTTATACAGTTCCATGTTACAGTTTTTAGCTTTCCTTCTACTAATATACATGACCTTAGACTTTCCTTTTCCAACCAGTGTCCTACCAATACAATAGCTCTGCTAGTTACAAACACCATGATATGCTTTCACCCTTCCTATTCATTTCCAAAGATTTACAAACAACCGTTTTACCAATTCTGCATGGATTAATCCTCAGCTTTCCATTCTCCACCCTCCTTCTAGTTACTGGTGACCTATATTCTAATTATTAACTCCATGAGTTTACACAGTATATTTAGTTCATAATAGCACAATCATACAGTATTTGTCCTTTTGTGTCTGGTTTGTTTCACTCAACATAATGTTCTCCAGGTTTATCCATGTTGTCATATGCTTCATGACTTTATTTCTTCTTACTGCTGCATAATATTCCATCATTTGTATTCACCATAATTTGTTTATCCACTCATCAGTTGATGGACACCTGGGTTGTTTCCATCTTTTGGCAATGGTGAATAATGCCACTATGAACATCGGTGTGCAGATGTCTGTTCATGTCACTGCTCTCAGTTTTTCTGGGTATATACCTAGCAATGGTATTGCCGGGTCACATGGCAAACTTATATTCAACTTCCTTAGGAACTGTCAAACAGTCCTCCACAGTGGCTAAACCATTCTACATTCCCACCAACACTGAATAATCTTCCCTATCTTGCCACATCCTCTGCAACATTTACAGTTTTCCAACTTTTTAATAGCAGCCAGACTAAGAGGTGCAAAATGATATCTCATTGTAGTTTTGATTTGCATTTCCCTAATCACTAGTGATGTTGAATATTTTTTCATGTATTTCTTCGCCATTTGTATTTCTTCTTTGGACCATTGTCTTTTCAAGTCATTTTCCCATTTTTTAATTGGGTAGTTTGTCTTTTTATTGTTGAGTTGTATGATCTCTTTGTATATCATAGATTTTAAACCCTTATCAGATATGTGATTGCCAAATATTTTCTCCCATTGAGTTGGCTGCCTTTTCACCCTTTTGACAAAGTCCTTTGAAGTGCAAAAGTGTTTAATTTTGAGGAGGTCCCATTTATCTATTTTTTCTTTTGTTGCTCGTGCTTTGGGTGTAAGGTTTAAGAAACTACTTCCTCCTATAAGATCTTGAAGATGTTTTCCTACATTTTCTTCTAGGAGTTTTATGGTTGTTTCTTTTATATTTAGGTCCTTGATCCATTTTGAGATAATTTTTGTATAAGATGTGAGATAGGGGTCTTCTTTCTTTCTTTTGGATATGGATATCCAGTTTTCCCAGCACCATTTGTTGAATAGTCTGCTCTGGCCCAGCTGGGAATGCTTGACTGCCTTGTCAAAAATCACTTGACTGTAGATGTGAGGGTCTATTTCTGAAGTCTTGATTTGGTTCCATTGGTCAATATATCTGTCTTTATGCCAGTGCCATACTGTTTTTTTACCACTGTAGCTAGGTAGTGTGTTTTAAAGTCTGGAAGTGAGAGTCCTCCAACTTCATTCTTTTTTTAAAAGATCTTTTTGGCTATTTGGTACCCCTACTCTTCCAAATAAATTTTATAGTTGGTTTTTCCACAGCTGCAAAAAAGGCTGGTGGGATTTTTATTGGGATTGCATTGAATCTGTAAATCAATTTGGGTAGAATTGACATAATGATATTTAGTCTTCCAATCCATGAATATAGAATGTCCTTCCATTTATTTAAGTCTTCTTCAGTTTCTTTTAGCAATGTTTTTAGTTTTCCGAATGCAGGTCATTTATGTCCTTGGTTAAGTTTATTCCTAAATATTTGATTGTTTAGTTGCTATCATAAATGGAATTTTTAAAATTTCCTCCTCAGATTGCACATCAGTAGTGTATAGAAATGCTATTGATTTTTCCTTATTAATCTTGTATCCCACCACTTTGCTTAACTTGCCTATTAGTTCTAGTAGCTTTATTGTGGTTTTTCAGGAGATTCTATCTATAGGATCATATCATCAGGAAATAGTGAAAGGTTTACTTCTCCTTTTCCTATTTGGGTGACTTTTATTTAATTATCTAACCTAATTGCTCTAGCTAGAACCTCTAGTACAATATTGAATAACAGTAGTGACAGTGGGCATCCTTGTCTTGTTCCTGATCTCAATGGGAACTCTTTCACTGTTGAGTTCAATGTTATCTGTAGATTTTTCATATATGCACTTTACCATATTGTGAAAGCTTCCCTCTATTCCTATCTTTTGGAGTGTTTTTATCATGAAAGGGTGTGCTGTATTTTGTCAAATGCCTTTTCTGCATCAATTGAGAAGATCATGTGCTTCTTCTTCTCCAATTTATCAATGTGGGTTATTATGCTAATTGGTTTTCTTGTGTTAAACCACCCTTGCATACCTGGGATAAAACCCACTTGATCGTGGTGTATAATTATTTTAATGTGCTTTTGGATTCAGTTTGCAAGTAGGTTGTTGAGGATTTTTGCATGTATATTCATTAGAGATATTGGTCTGTGATTTTCTTTGTAATATCTTTATCTGGTTTGGGTATTAGGGTGATGCTGGCTTCATAGAATGAGTTTGGTAGCCTGTTCAATTTTTTGGAAGAGCTTGAGCAAGATTGGTATTAGATTGTCTTTGAATGATTGGTAAAATTCACCTGTGAAGTCATCTGGTCCCAGTTGTTTCATCTTTGGGAGGTTTTGATGACTGTTTCAATCTCTTCACTTGTGATTGGTTTGTTGAGGTCTTCTATTTCTTCTAAGGTCAGTGTAGGTGATTAGTGTGTTTCTAGGAATTTGTCTATCTCCTCTACATTGTCTAGTTTTTGTCAAACAGTTGTTAATAGTATCCTCTTATGATCTCTCTTATTTCTGCAGGGTCAGTGGTAATTTCCTCCCTCTCATTTCTGATTTTACTTATTTGTGTCTTCTCTTTTTTTTGGTCAGTCTAGCTACAAATTTGTTGATTTTGTTTATCTTCTCAAAGAACCAACTTTTGGTTTTATTGATTCTCTCTATAGTTTTGTTTTTTTGTTTTTGGTTCTTGATTTCATTTATTTCTGCTCTGATCTTTACTATTTCTTTCCTTCAACTTGGTTGGGGATTAGTTTGCTGTTTTTTTTTCTAGTTCCTCCAAGTGTGCAGTTAGATCTTCAACTTTAGCTCTTTCTTCTTTTATAATGTAAGCATTGAGGGCTATAAATCTCCCTCTCAGCACTGCCTTTGCCATGTCCCATATGGTTTATCTTAGAGAAGGATCCATGAGCACTTGAAAAGAAAGTATATCCTGCTGTTTGGGGGTGCAATGCTCTACAGATGTCTGTTAGGTCTAGTTCATTCATCATATTATTCAAGCTCTTCTTTTTCTTTATTAATCCTCTATCTGGATGTTCTATCCAACACTGAGAGTGGTGTATTGAAGTCTCCAACTATTATTGTAAAGACATCTATTTCTCCCTTCAGTTTTGCCAGTGTGTGCCTCAAGTATCATGGGGCATTCAGGTTAGGTGCATAAATATTTAGTATAGTCATTTCTTCTTGGTGAATTTCCCCTTTTATTAATATATAATGACCTTCTTCATCCCTTGTAACACTTTTGCATTTGAAATCTATTTTGTCTGATATTGGTATCACTACTCCAGCCTTTTTTTGGGTTATTATTTGCATGGAATATCTTTTTCCAATCTTTCACTTTTAACCTGGTTGTGTCCTTACATCTGAGGTGGGTCTCTTGTAGACAACATACAGATGGCTCATATTTTTTTATCTATTCTATCACTCTGTCTTTTGATTGGGGAGTTCAGTCCATTAACCTACAATGTTATTACTGTAAAGGCATTACTTACTTCATCCATTTTGTCCTTCGTCTCTCTGTTGTATC